>APFE031749596.1:0-15380 GCA_000404065.3 Pinus taeda
ATTGTAAGTTACAAAATGTACAACGGTAAAGAAACACACTTTACCTAACTCTATACCTAACTCTATACTAGACCAAGTTGAACTTAACTATTTCCTATGTGTCGGAATATCCTAACAGATCTCCTTTGTTCCACTCTTATCTATTTTCATAAAGGAAAGCGAAAGTAGACTTTACTTGTTTGTTTTTAAGATAGCCACCAGTCTTAGTTGGAATAGCAGCATCCTAGTGGACACTATTCACGGTAACAATATTTTTATGCCAATATGTTATTTATACAAATTCTATAGTTTAAGATAAAAACAAAATTTATAAAAACAAAATTTATTTTAGAAATTCTATGTATAGAGTTGAAGTTTCATGTCATGGATTTAATTCCATACAACTTAATCTCTATGATGTTAGATTAGAAAAATATATCATAAATAACATTGAAATTTCATTAAGATGCACACATATCCTACTAGACACATCTTACCCATCATCAAGTCATGATGAATTCCTAATGAACATATTTTGACCATCTCATTAATAATCCCTCATATGGTAATATCTTGACCTATATATGCACATCAAATTTTTGGTGAAGATCTCATGATATGAGAGTTGATGCATTTGGAAACAAGGTCCTTTATACCTCATTATTAGAGATGTTTTTTAGCAATGAGTAGTAGATACTATTTTGCATAGATACTCCACTAACACATAAGTGGAAATATTTCCAAATGAATCCAATGGTGGTGCATGTGGTGACCATTTATTATGAATCTCTACTACCTATAAGGCAATCCATGCATGTTAGTTTTGGGCTTCCCTCTACAATTATTACACTAATGCACTTCCATTAAGTAGAAAGAGCCAACTATATTTATCAAAGTTTGTGAGTACCAAATTATGTGTAAAGAGACAAATATTCATGATGTCGTGAGGGCTAGCTTTGGTACACTTGATTATAATAGCTATCCCCTTTTACAAGCATGATGTATGACCCAACATTTGCTAACAACCACAAGTACATCAACTTGGACAAATAGTGGAGGCTATGACAAAATAAAAAAAATAGATAATATGGATGTGTTAGTGGGTAAAGGTATCCAACAATAAACAATAGTATTTTATCCAAAAGAAGAGGCCCAATTAGTCTCTTATTTGTTTGCCATGAAAAAATCTTCTTGATTAATGGCATGCCAACATTTTAATATGACTTTAGATTCATGCCATTTATTTCTTACTAATTTCATAATATTTATAGAATGAAAGTAAAAAATTATCATACAATAATGTTTGAAATAAACAAAAAAAACTTCACAATTATTACCTATAATTTAAACTTTTGGGAAATAGTTCTACAATATTAATTAGATGAAATAGTAAAGCTTTCTAATAAAATAAGAATATGAAAATAAACAATAGAAAAAATAAATATAACATAAATGTCATCCTAATGATGATTATAAGTAGTGTCCACTAAGACTAATATGGTCTATTGGACCTTAAGAACGTAAATATTACTCGTAAATCTTTAGCATTTTAATTTTGTGCTTGAAACGTATTGAAGCAAGTGTTTCAATATCACCATAGTATTTCTAACTTAAAAGGTCAAGAAGGCTAGTGTTCTAGCAAATATTTTGAAAATTAGGTAGAATGTGAGTATAATATGGAAAATACAAGACAAAAGTTGTTTTCATATGCAACTCTTGTAATGTTAGAAAAGTGACAAAGTGATGGGACCAGCCCGTAATTCCACAACATAATATTTAACAATGATATAACAATGCTCTAATCAACAATTGAATGATTAGTAATTGATTTGGGTCTTGATACTAGTGATTAGGTGCTAATCATGGGATTATTCTCAATATTCATTGGATGGCATTTATGTTGGACTTTAATGATGCTGTGTTGGTGGTACTTGCCTTGGTTACTATTTCCTACTCTTGGTTTATACCAAAACCCTATGTTCTTTGTCATTTATTCATTTTGCACTTGTATTTTTCCTTCGTTGAGGATTTAGGCGGGTAGTGAGGGTTTGTGGTGTGAATGTATGGAGTTTGGTAATAGGCTCTGTGTGTGCCCAACTATGGTTATTGTTGTTTGTTTGTGTGACTCCTTCGCTCATTCTGCTGACTTCGTTACTCGGTTTCTTGGGCATAGTGTGAAGGTTCTTCTCGTCTGTGTAAGAGGGTTTCAGCTGTTCCCATTTGTTTGGTTACTTTACTTCTCCCTCCTCCACCATTTTCATTTCATTGTAGTTCTTCTCATTATGAAGTTTGGTTAATGGGTACCTGTGCTACGTTCTATAGGTCACGGTCGTGGCGGCCTCCTCCTCAGCTTCGCAGCTCTGTTCACGTAAGCTGTTCCTCCATGATTTAGTTACCCTCTTCGTTTTCCTCCGGTTCTAATGAAGTCTGCTCCTTGGTCTCAGGAGTTCACCATGGGCTATGGCTCAATGGGGCTTCACTCTTCCCACATGACTACTCTCCAGGTAAAGCAATTTTATTAATTGTGCATTTAGTTTCTCCTTCTTAGGTCATTTCTTGCCTTTACATTGTTTCCATATGGCTAACAATGCTACCTTGGTTTGCTTGTGCAGGTGGGGGTTCATTCACAGGCGTGGTTGATGAAATTGCTATTGGCTTTGCTTCGGTAGGCTCGTTCTCTGCTACTATTGCCAATTTTTTTTTGTTAGGTGGTCTTTGTCAGTTTGCTAGGTCGAGTCCCAGTTCTCTTCCACTCGATTTTCCCTATCGTCATTATGAAACCTCGTTCAGTCTTATACAAAACCCTTGTTTGTATTCTAGCAATTTGTAACTATAAACCACCTTTTGGACAGTGGTCGACCAAACCCTCACCCCTAGGGTTCTGCTAGTTCGTAATATTCTTTTTGCCGTTTGAATGGGTATCCCAGGACTATTAAATGTATACAAATATTTTTCTGTTGGTAATGAAAAGGAATTAATAGGAATTTTTGGTTACATTTCATTTACCTCTTGCGTGGGGTCGTTGCTCAGCATTTGCATTCTCATTCCTTTTCAAACTAACCGTAATGTAATTGGCTTTTGTTCGTAGAACTTCGTATGTTGTTGCCAGTCTTCGTGCTCGGAAGGCTCGTCCAATTTCTCTGTTCACTTTCTATTCTTTAGGAAGGAAATATTATTTAATAGGTAGGAATGCTTAGTATCTGGTTAGTTTTTCTTACTCAATGATTAAGGAAAAAGTAAATAAATGTTACAACAAGCTATTATAGATGGACTCAAATATTTCAGATGAAAGAAATTACTCTTTGTATTGTATTTCTCTTCTCATGTACTGAACCCCTCCATGATTGTATTACATTGATTTTTATATTGTGTTTAAACAGTTACTCAAACTATTCTCAGTTACCATACAATTACCTTTTGTAGTTACATAGTCGATAATCATGTTGGGTTTTTTTGTACTGTAGCAGTTACAAAAGTATTGTAGGAGTTACAATATTATACAATTGTCTATGAGCAGACATCTCTAATATGGACTAAGGAAATGAAAAGACAATATAACTGTTATGACAGTATCCTAAATGTACTATTCCTAATATTCCTTAACTAATAATAATAAAACAAACTAGTTCCTAGAAATTGTTTTATTCACTAAACGTAAATGAAATTAAAAGTATTTGAACCTATCCTTCTTGGCTGAGACTAACACCCGGTGATGATGCCCTTAGCTGGATGCTCCTACAACAGGTTCCCGGGGTAAGAAAAATTCATGACTTCGGTCCATGAGCTTGTTGACTGAATAACTCGCTTGCTATATCTGTCTAGCATTAACCCAGGAGCTGTCCTCAATAGGACGGTTCTTCCACTTGACCAGATATTGTAGATAGTCTTTCTGCTGAGTTCGCTTGGCCACCCGAGTGCCGAGGATCCTCTCGATCTCGAGGAGCTAAGCGTAAGGCATTTGTCTCATCCAAGTATCACTCCCCTCATGTGTGTCTCATGTAGGTTGTGTGGTACTGTCTTCCTCTGGATTAGCAGTCTATGGAAATAGGTCTGCCACATTAAAGATGGGAGAGATGCCCATTCGTGGTGGCAACTGTATTTCATAATCATTTGCTGAAAATTTCCAGAGAACTTTGCAAGGGCCTATCTTCCTGTACCTTAGCTTGTTATATGCACCTCTAGGAAAATGCTCCTTGTGCAAATGCACGAGGACTTCATCCCCCACATCAAACTGCACCTCTCTCCATTTCAAATCTACTTGGTGCTTATATTTTTTACTATTGTCTTGCAACTTTATTTTCACCTGCTCATAAAGATCATTCATCGCTTTGGTGAAATCTTCCCCATCAACACTCCATTTTTCCTGTTGCCCTAGATCTCGTAACTCATGCACTCTGCGAGGATGCATACCATATAAGATTTGAAAAGGATTGTAGCCCATGCTGTGATTGGGTGAGTCGTTGTAAGCGAACTCCACCTAGGCAAGTAATCGATCCCACATTCGCGAATTTTCACAGATCAAACTTCGTAGCAGGTTCCCCATACTCCTGTTTACCACCTCTGTTTTCCCGTCGGTCTGCGGGTGATAAGAAAAGTTGAAACTTAACTGCATGTCCATCTTCTTCGACAAGGTGTGCCAGAAGTGCCCTGTAAACTTAACATGCCTATCAGAGAGAATGGACTTAGGTAGACCATGTAGCTTGACAATCTTTGTAAAGAACAAGTGGGCCATGTGAGTGGCATCGCTGGTTTTTCTGCAAGGGATGAAATGTGCCATCTTCGAAAACTAGTCTACTACTACCGTCACCGAATTATAACCCCGCTGTGTCCTTGGTAGACCCAAGACAAAGTCCAAGCTGACTGAGTCCCACGGTCTACTTGGAATAGGCAATGGCATGTAGAGTCCCATATTTTGACTATGTCCTTTTGCCAACTGACAAACTTTAGATCTCGTCACAAATCTCTGCACATCCCTTCACATTTTTGGCCAATAATAAAAATGGCTCAACTTCTCTAATGTTTTTTCTATGCCGAAATGTCTAGCTAGACCTCCACTATGCTTCTCCCGAATGGTATTCTCTCTCATTGAGCAATCAGGGATCTGTAATTGTCCCCCTCTAAACAACAATTTCTCCTACAAATTATAGTCCAACAACAGACTATTGTTTCTTAGCAAAGGATTCTAACAGGCTTCATAAGCCTCTTTGAAATCCATGTCAATATGATACGAGTCTTTTAAATTCTCAAAGCCTAGCACTTGTATCGTACTCTCCTGCAGGAGCAAGGCTCTTCTGCTCAAAGCATCCACTACCTTGTTTTCCTACCTGCTAATGTGTTTCAACACAAAGGTGAAACTCTGCAAATATTCCACCCACTTAGCATGCTTGTGATTCAACTTGCGTTGTTGCATCACATATTACAGTGTAGAATTATTTGAGAATAAAACAAACTCATTCCCCAAGAGATAGTGTCTCCAATGCTTTAGTGCTTAGATGACAGCATAGAATTCCTTGTCGTAGGATGAATACTTCTACCTGATTTCATTCAACTTCTTGTTGACAAAAGCAATCGGTTTGTCTTCTTGTCTAAGTACAACTCCAATGGCCATACCGCTTGAATCACAACGAACTTGAAAAATCTTTTTAAAGTCTAGCAATCTCAGGATCGGTATCTCTATGATCTTCTTCTTCAATAACTCAAAACTCCTTTCTGTTGCCTCGGTCCAATGAAAAGGCTGACTTTCCTTCTTTATAGTGTCCAACATAGGTGTGCATATTTCATTGAAATTTCTTATAAATTTTTGGTAAAAACTTGCCAGCCCATGAAAAATACGTACCTCAAATAGGAATTTGGGGATGGCTACTTGAAAATTGCTGCAATCTTCTCTAGGTACATCTTCAACTCATTTTCTGCAATCACGAAACCTAGATAAACCAATTCTTTTTCCAGAAAAGTGGTTTTTTTTTTAAGATTTATCAACAGCTTATTCTGCTGCAATTTTTCTAGCACACTTTGAACATGTCAAAAGTGTTCCTCCCTCGTCTTGCTCAAAATTAATATATCATCCAAGTACATAATTACAAACTTTCCAATGAATTCTTTCAGCACTTCATTCATCAGTCGCATAAAGGTATTGGGTGAATTACTTAGTCTGAATGGAATTACCAGCCACTCATACAATCCTTAATTGGTTTTGAATGATGTCTTCCACTCATCCCCTTCTCGAATTCGAATCTAATGATACCCACTCCTTAAATCAATCATTGAAAAATATGCTTTCTCGCTTAGGCAGTCCATTATGTTGTCCATCCGTGGCAGTGGAAATCTGTACCTGATGGTAACCTTGTTGATGGCCCTCGAATCTATGCACATTCACCATTCCCCTCCTTTCTTGGGAGTGAGAACTGTTGGTACTATGTAGGGGCTCAAACTCTCCCTTATCAGCCCTTTATCTAGAAATTCGTGCACTTGTTTTCTGATCTCATCATTGTCTTTGGGGCTCATTCGATACGCTTCCTTATTCGGTAGACTTGCTTCAGGTATGAAGTCAATATGGTGATTTATACTTCTCTTGGGAGGCAATTTATCTCGTAAGTCATGCACTACTGTATCACTGAATTCCTGCAACATCTGCTAAATTTCTGTAGGAAAATCTGACACCTATGTGTGTAGTAGCACCATCTTCACTCTTCTTACAATAGCATAACTTACTTCACCGTCTTCAATCTGCTTCAAAAATTATTTTCCACCCATTAGTAACACTCTCATCCCACTTGTTTCCGTTGTCTCTTCTTCCTTGATGGGCAGAAGCATGTGCTTGATCCCATCTTTGACAAACTTATAACAGTTTGGCTTCCCGTCATGTACTACCTTCCTATCATACTACCATGGCCTCCCTAGCATTAAATGACATACATCCATCGACATTATATCAAAAATAACCTTATCCTTATATCTGCCAATATGGAACTCACCTTCCCATTTCTCATCCACCAATAGTTGATGGCCTTTTCGGAGGCATGATACTTTGTAAGGAGTGAGAAGTTTCAATCGCTTCAGCCCCAACTTCTCTACCATTTCCGTGGCAACCAGATTATCTGTGCTCCCACTATCGATAATCAACTTACAACATTTCCATGTGACTTACAAACTCTCTGAAACAATGCTTTCCTTTGAGTTTGTTCAGCTGTTTCTTTGGTTGGTTTTAGCAACACTTTGTTCAAAACTAAGGCTTCCCCCATTTCTGGTACATTTTCTTCTTCTTGGGGAGGTGCCTCTGCTTCCTCTGGCTATGCGACATATGCACCTCTCTGTCTAGTTCGTTCCACCTTAGGACACTCAAAAGATCTGTGCCCGCAGTTGTGGCACCTGTAGCACTGATAGTTAGCTCCTCCACCTCAGCCATTTCCTCTTCCTCACTCATATGCCTGCCACCTTTCCTGCTGTCACCTTTTTCTGCTGTCCTAGAAGTTTTGGAATTGCTACCTTCTTCACTATTGCTAGCAGTTCGCCCTCTGCCATAAGACTATCCTCTTCTTCTGTCGGTTACCCATCCTCTCCTAGCATTTTGTCTTTTGGTGATCTTCTCCTCTACCTTTGTAGCACTCTGGTATGCTTCTTCTATGTTTTTCGGGGAAATAATGTTGATTTCATCTAATATTTCTAATCTCAAACCATTTAAGTACCTTGATGTTTTCTCCGGGGTGTCCTCTGTATAACGAGCTCTTAAATTTGCCCAGTAGAATTGTTCAATGTACTCTATTATTGTCATCCCTTTTTGCTTCGAATTCTACACTTGCTGATGCAGTGCAATCTCGTAATCCTTGGGCAAAAATCTACCTTTCAACTTGGCCACCATCCTAGGCCATTTCTTTATTGGAAGTTTGCTCATCCTTCTTCTCTCTGCTTGGACACTGTCCCACCACAGGGCTACGTGTCCCTTCAACTTGGTTTCTGCAAACCTAACTTTTCGATCTTCACTGACCTCTTCACACTCAAAATATTTGTCAAGTTTGCTAATCCAGTCCAACAGAACCTCTGTGGACAAGCTACCGTCATAATTTGGGATTTCTAGTTTAGGCTTGATACTCGCCAATAGGACCTACCTCAACAATCTCATTTCTAGTCCTTCTTCATCCGATCCATCTGTTGTCACTACAGTTTCTTCATCTTTGTCATCTCCTACCTCAGGATCCCTTCTCCTTCCTGCTTCAACTGCCTCCAAACGGGCAGTAAGGATCCTGATTTCCTCCCACAATCCTTCATCCACTACTCTCTGAGCACCTCTTCCATGTCCTCATCTTCCAACTTCCATCACTCGAAAAAACTCTAAATCTTGCTCTGATACCACTATGATGGGACCAACCTGTAATTCCACACTATAATATTTAACAATGAAATAATAGTGCTCTAATCAACAATTGAATGATTAGTAAATGATTTGGGTCTTAATATTGGAGATTAGGCGCTAATCATGGGATTGTTGAATATTCATTAGATGGCATTTGCGTTGGACTTTAATGATGCTGTGTTAGCGGTACTTGCCTCAGTTACTATTTCCCGCTTTTGGTTTACGCCAAAACCCTACATTATTTGTCATTTCATCATTTTGCACTTGTATTTTTCACTCTGCTGAGGGTTTGGAATGGTAATGAGGGTTTGTGTTATGAATGTATGGAGTTTGGCAATAGGCTATGTGTGCGCCTAGCTATGGGTTATGTTATTTGTTGTTGTGACACCTTCACTCATTTTGGTGACTTTGTTAGTCATTTTCTTGGGCACAATGTGGAGGTTCTTCTTGTATGTGTAAGAGGGTTTCAGTTTTTCCCGTCTGCTTGGTTACTTTAATTGTCCCATCTCCACCATTTTCATTTCATTGTAGTTCTTCTGGTAATTAACTTTGGTTAATGGGTACCTGTGCTACGTTCTACAAGTCACAGTCGCGGTGGCCTCCTCCTCAATTTCATAGCTCTATTTAGGTAAGTTGTTCCTCCATGATTTGCTTACCCTCTTAGTTTTCCTCCGGTTCTAATGAGGTTTGCTCCTTGGACTCAGGGGTTCACCATTGGTTGTGGCTCAGTGGGGCTTCACTCTTACGACATGACTACTCTTGAGGTAAAGAAATTTTATTAACTATGCAATCAGTTTCTCCTTCTTAAGTCATTTCTTGCCTTTACTCTGTTTGCATATGGCTAACAGTGCTACCTTGGTTTGCTTGTGTAGGTGGGGATTTGTTCACAGGAGTGATCGATAAAATTGCTACGGGCTTTGCTCCGGTAGGCTTGTTCTCTGCTACTGTTTTCGATTTGTTTTTGTTAGGCGGTCTCTGTTAGTTTGCTAGGTAGAGTTCCAGTTCTCTTCCACTCGATTTTCCTTGTTGTCGTTATGTGACCTCGTTCAGTCTTGGATGAAAACACTTGTTTGTATTATGGAAATTTGTAACTATAAACCACCTTTCGGACAGTGGTCAACCAAACCCTCACCGTTAGGGTTCTGTTGGTTCGTAATATTCTTTCTGCCATTTGAATGGGTATCCCAGGGCTGTGAAATGTATACAAATATTTTTTGTTGGTAATGAAAAGGAATTAATAGGAATTTTTGGTTACATTTTGTTTACCTCTGGCCTGGGGTCATTGCTTAGCATTTGCATTCTCATTCTTTTTCAAACTGGCCGTAATGTAATTGGCTTTCATTCGTGGAATTCTATATGTTACTGCGAGTCTTCATGCTGGGAATGCTTGTCCAATTTCTCTGTTCGATTTTTGTTCTTTAGGAAGGAAATAATATGTAATAGGTAGGAACACACATTATTTTCTTAGTTTTTCTTACTCAATGATTAAGGAAAAAGTAAATAAATGTTACAACAAGCTGTTACGTATGGACTCAAATATTTTGGATGAAAGAAATTACTCGTTGTATTATATTTCTCTTCTCATGTTCTGAACCCCTCCATGATTGTCTTATATTGATTTCTATATTGTGTTTAAATAGTGACTCAAACTTTTCTTGGTTACCATACAATTACTCTTTGTAGTTACATAGTCGATAATCATGCTGGGTTTTCTTGTACTGTAGGAGTTACAGTATTATACATTTGTTTATGAACAGACATCTGTAAGATGGACTAAGAAAAGGACAAAACAATGTAACAGTTATGACACTATCCTAACTATATTGTTCCTAATATTCCTTAACTAATAATAATAAAACAAACTAGTTCCTAGACACTGTTTTATTCACTAAACTTAAATGAAATTAAAAATATTTAAACCTGTCCTTCTTGGTTGAGACCAACACCCGGTCATGATGCCCTTAGGTGGATGCTCCTGCATCACAAAGTCATTCATATCATGGTATTTGGGGAACTCACTAACACCCAATCTCACTATGAAGCTAATGAGTATTTGATTTTATCTTAGCAATGTTTATTTTCTACTTCACATTAGTAAAGACATAAAGATGATTTTTATCTTCTAGATTGGGATTTATCACATCCTTAAAACATCTTAGTTTCGTTTCTCTCTCTAGCACTTTATCGTTCCACATTTATGCTTAAAATTTGAAGTTCTAAACCTTTAATTTGATCCTTATTCTGGAAAATCATATCCTCCTTTATCCCCCAATGGTCGAGCCCAAACTAGGCATCCTTATGTCATCCCCACTTTGAGAGAAAGGTAATAGTTTCTTCTAGATGCAAAAGAAATTTTAGGAAGCCATCTTTAATTTCTCCTTATACATAACATACATATCCATCATCATGCTCTCAAATGGGGAGAATACTTGCTTCAATAAGGAGGATAGGATAGGGAATATTTATTTTAATCTTGATATTGTAGGTTATATACTAGCTTTATATATTTACTATCTTCCTCCATGAATCTCTAGAGATACTCCAACCAAAAAATTGACATCCATATAAAATAATAGGAGTGACGAGAGCCTAAGAAATGAGTTTCTTTTTATCCCATATCCAAATATTTGCTAACTTAGGATTATTTTCATGCCCACAATAATATTTTGACCCTCAATTTATCCTTCTCACAATGTTATTATTTCAATTGAGTTTGTGATGGATATCAATTATGAGATACTTATATGAAGTAATTTCCTCCAAGTAGTTCTTTTCATATATGTAAGTATCATGTGCGATCTTTTCATATTGAATTAACATGACTTTATTTTTCTCATTATTAATCATCATACCCACCTTGGGAAAGAATTATTGAAAGATTATTAGACTCTTGCTAACATTGCAATGGCCCTTTCCTAAGAGAACAATATTATCAATACAAGGTAGAAAATTTATGATTATAATGGTGATTTCCTGGTCAACACAACCTGCATCTTCTAAAAATTCTTCTAACATATCAATGTGTATATAAAAAATGGTACGCGATAAGGAAGACCCTTGCTTAATTTTGTTATTGCATTTAATTTCTTCTCACCAACACTCAATGATCTTAAACATGACAATGAAATTCTCTCATGGAAGTGTGATCCTCAACTTGAGAGTAACCATTATCTCATTCAACCTCTAACATAAATTTGTATTAGGAATTATATGAAAACATTTCGTAAAGTCAAAGAAATAACATAAAGTATATAGTTTATTATTTTGACAATTATTTGCAATGATATTGAGAATAACAAGGTCATCAATAATTGAATTACATCTCCTATATTCATCCTATATTTTATCTCTATTACCATGGCTTTATATCCATAAGTTAATCTTCATTTCCAAAATGATTCCATACAACTTGGCTAAAGTACATCCAATCACAATGATCCTATAATTAGAGGGAATACTTTATCTCCACTTTTAATGATTGGCAGAATGAGGCTCTATGTCCAAGGAATTATTTCACTACTAAATAAAAAACCTTATATATGTGAGGGATGAGGATAGGCCCTTACATTTTAAAAAATTTAGCTTGGTAGATGTCAATATCCTCATATTTCCCATTTGTGAGCTCCTTAAATCCAACATCTTCCAAACAGAAGATATCGTCCTATATATGGGTATTCAAAATGGTGTCCATGGCATTAGTGGATTAATAAATGTTTTTAAGGAATTAATTTTAATTCATCAAAGGATTTAGATTATTTTATTTATTTTTACGAATTAAAAATTTTCTCTAAAATTTCTAGGACTAGATATAGATAGGTGCAACAAATTTCTCTTACCTTTTATTTATATATCACCTTTTGTTCCCTTTCATCATATATGTGCACATATTTATCTCCTTAGGATTTAAGAATCATTAAAATTATCCAGAATCACTTTTCTATCAATTTTAGAATCATTATGATGGCAAGGGTTGGTAGTTCTATCATTTTTTTATAAGACACCTGAGTAAAGAACCCACTAATGGAAGGGGAGAGGATTATAGTAAAATTATGATAGGCACTCTTGATGTTATCCTTATAAGTGAAGATTTTTAAATCCCTATCTAAATAATTTAAGAAGAGTTTCATTTTACTTTTGTTAAAAAGCAAGTGACTTTGATTCTCACAATTATCTTCCATGTGTATTTTGTTCATGGAAATGTTTAGAATTAAGGTCAAAGGTCTTTGATCAAAGATAAAAACATTTCCATTTAGGAACTCAAAACATACATTTTGGTTGGAAACAAGGAATTAGGTACCACATAATCCATGACACTACTACCAAGTCCATGAGTATGAGTCATCTCGTTGGATTTTTTCCACTCGATTTTTCCATTGCATATTATATGGTCTTGAGAACTATAAATATTGACTAACCTAGTAGAAAATTAATTCTTCACTGCGTTTTCAAAATTTATTTTGTACTTAGTAGCTAAAATAATGTCCTTATCTAGCCAAGTAATATTAGGGTTGGAATTTGTTAGCACTTTGTAATTTCCTTTGGTTGTAGGAAGGAAACCTAGAGGTAACCACAAAACGCTTGCAGAATTGGAAACTAGCCCTTCCAATCCTAGAGATGGCTCTCTCTTTTAACTCAAGCACTAATGATTGGTTTCAATGAAGAACAATGGCTAGATCTTTGGCAAACAAAATTTTTTATAGGCGTGGTCACGGCGGTGTAGAGAGAAATCCATTGAGCATGGAGTTAGTAAAAATTATACATCAATGACGTGGTCGACCTTCGGTGAATTGGGAAAAGTTGTTCAGAGTCAAGACAGAAACACTTCCTTATTCAAATCAATAGTTGAAGATATGAGAAGAATAAATAAAGTAGGTAACCATGTCAAGGCATCAAATAATGGATGAGCCTTAAAATGTTTATGGTAGAAAAAACATATGGAATGTCTAAGTCACTGTAGCAGAGCAACATTAAATACATGAATTTTGAAACACGTTTTTTTTTTAAACATCATAGGAATAAATATAACATAGAAAAAATAGGAAAGAATCACTTAAAAGAGATAAATCACATGAATATCTAAAGAGATTTAACTAGGTACTTATGATCCACCAATTTCATTAAAATTCAATAAAAATTACAATATGCATAATGTTCTTTCCTCTCCAATCTGACCAACCAGAACCATTTTCCATGTCTTTAGATCATTATGTACAAATAGGAATTCGAATTACCAGTCTAGGTGGTCGAATTCACTTCATAAAAGTTGAATGGTCGAGATGCAATGCATCTTTACTTGCTATGCATAAAAAACATAAGTTGTTATATCAAGACTAATACACTCTAGCAAGATCAACCAAGTTGGAAATTATTGACAAACGACTTTGAAATTAAAACTACATGACTTTAAAATTATCTACATTTATCCAATAACCAAAATGACTTCTAGAAGCACCAAAATTTGAAAATTCTCAAGATAATATTGAGTGATATGTTTGCACAACAGTTCTGAAGCAAAGGTGTTATCAACAAAAAATTATCATCTAGCCATAACTTACTAGATGGATAGAAGGACACCATGTAGGGCTATGTTTATAATAGTAAAATTGCTTTCATTATAAGTACGTAATAAACTGAATTTATTAAGTTATTTCCAGTTAAACCCATGAAGAATAATTAAATAAATCATTATTTATTTAATTATCTTCTAGGAATATTTAATTAAACCATTTTTTAATAATGTTCCTGGTCATATTTGACCGAGTCATGAGAAATAAATAGATAAATCATTATTTATGTTATTTTTCTCTAGGAATAATTAACTAATCATTATCTAGTCATTATTCCTTGTCAAGTTTAACTAAACCCCCTAGGAATACTTAAATAAATCATTATTTGTTTATTATTCCTTAACCACATTCCTTGAGATGATAAATAAATCATTTATTTATTTATTATTTCTAAATAAAAGTATTTAACCAATATAAATATTTTTTCCCTCCATCCAAATATAATAAAATATTTGAAATGGTTAATTCTAGAATTTGGTTAATAATATTTGATTATTTTCCATTATTCAATAATAACGTAATATTTTGTTATAAATTGGAGGGTTTTAGATCCATTCTTCACATTTGATCATTTTCATTATTGCACTCACTCTTGCAGCTCTGATTATTATCACTGTCATCTACCATTTTCCTTTTTTATTTTGAATTTGTATTGAGCTCAGACATTATGTTTCCTTGGTTTACACATTGTAGAGAATAGAGAGATTGTACAAAGCCAAGGACATTTAGGATAGCCAAGAACCAATCCCACATAGGGGGCCTCGTAACATTAGATATGCCCTACACAGGTGTCATAAGTAACACATATTCTTTATATCTCATTTCCATTGGATTATTGGAGTTATTTGCACTTATTTTGTTATTCCATTTTTCTCTTTAACTATTTATGTTGCATAGATGAGGACTTGGCACATTTTGCTTCTATCATTTGCTGCGCATCGACATTGTTTTACAACCATTTTTACTGTTAAGCTTGTTTTTCATCCACAATGTAAAGTGGTTTGTTTTCCTACACCATTCAGAAAGACTCTACAAAACAAGAGGGCACTCAATTGATTGAAAAATAGGGTTCAACGAAGAGCTCATTTATCGTTAATAGAGATAGTTGTTTCACAACTAACATATTTTTTTACATGAGAGTATCCTTGAGATAAACCTCTCTTAGTTTACAAATATTCCTCTCAAGCTCCTCACAATATGAACCCAAACATCATAACTATAACAGGAAATGCCAAAACCTCATAAATAGACTATAAATATTCATTTGACTCTTCCAATATATGACACTTGTGTAAAAACTAAAGGAGGTTTTTTTTATTTGGCTTTTGTTTGACAAAAACCTCCTTCGTTTTCTAAAATTTAGCTCCATGTTTTCGGAAACATATTTTGAAAATGATGAAAAAAATAGTGAATTTCATAGCAAATTCATAGCAAGACCAAGTAGCCATCCATGCTCTGTATGTTTCTACACCTCCTCTGGAAAA
>APFE031749605.1:0-11055 GCA_000404065.3 Pinus taeda
GAAGCTTTGTTTTTATGAATAGACCTGAACCAGTAGTGCCAAGCACGAGGGGAATGAGTGACACAAACCATTCTGTCAGAGTTATGGCGTGCCTAATGAAATGCAACTGATCGAAACTGATGGGACACCTAAACATGAAATGCAAAAAGAGCTTTTATCTCTGACGGAGGGATAACTAGACCGACTCTAACACCTCCACTAATGAAGAAGGCGAGACCCCTTCCACATCATGTGGAGATAATACTCACGCTGTTGATGGATTCAACGAGACCCCTTCCACCCCGGGTGGAGATAGCACTCGTCGTGTAGATGCAAATAATGCCCTGTGGCCTCGCTGGTATGTCACATACACTAGAGCACTGACGTGCTCAGTCTCAGGAATGTCAAACTGATGTGAAGGCTCTCCCTCATCATGAACTATCTCTGGAGGTGGCTGTGGCGCTGTGAAAAAGTGGCAAGAAATAAAATCCTCCCAGGTAATGCCCTACTGTGCCAACTAATGAACCACTATGATCTTGTTAAGCGCGTATTGATAAATACTTCTATACTACTGTGCTAGGGTATTCTTTTGTACTAAAACAACCATCCTCTCTATGTTGCGATACATGAAGTATGGAATGTTCATCAAACATACCATTGTAAAATGCATCAACAAACGGACATGGTATGCGTAAAGACATGAGAATCTTCCCTCACAACTGAAATACTGAATGATGAGTTTCATCAAAGGTGCAAACTGATCACTCAGGTATTGGAAAGGAAAAAGCTTGCTCAAGTGCCTCATATATCCAGGTTTGATGTACGACTCATAGTAGGATTTCTCTAACTGCTGACGCTTATTCCATTTCTCTCCAATATTTGGTATCCCAGTGGCCTCTGCAATAGTCTGTGGTGACAAAATGAAATCAACTCCGGCGAGGTTTACATGGCCATCATGTAAATGTATAACAAACAAACGAGCTAGTTCACGATGATGCTGAATTTGCGAAATTAGCTCACAATAGTGATAGCATGACTGAAGACGAAAACAATCCATTGCAAGCGGGCGAGCCTGAAATTGAACCAAAGAAGTGGGCTCTTCCCTGAGATGCTTACCACCTTTGCCACCTCCGCGAGGCCTCCGTGGCACATTACCCTCTGTTGTGGAATCACTTTCATTCTCCTGCTCATAAACTGAATCTTTGTCTGACATGGCTTTGAAAATACATGTATGCAATATGTATGTCAATATAGGGGTGGTGAAATTAGAATTTCAATGCATACTCAAGACCCAAATATGTTTACCAAAGCATCATAAGAATTAAGCCATAATGGTAATAACTTCGTTTCAGTGTGTTGGCATGAAATAGTCACTGTTTTGATCACAAGGACAATTTTGACAAATGAACAAAAGTGTGAAGTGCACCCTTTGTGATTTTGGCTAAAACTTGACAAATGAGTATGGGACTGTATTTCACCAATGGAGAATGGGAAAATCTTCACAAAGCCACCCACATGTCTTTTTGAAGAAAAAAAAAAACCTTAAGGAATGATTTTGGTATGAGCATAGGGTTTCATTTTTCTACACCCAATACATCAAATTTTCCAGCTCAAACATACTACGAACAATTTATAATTGACTGAACAGCCATGAAACACCTACTTGCAAGTTTTGGAGTCGATTTGGCAAGGTCTAGTCGCATTAACAATTTTTTTTTGGGGTTGTGACTGAGTGCATAGCGCCCGAACCCAATTCGTAGCGCACACCTGTGTGCGTAGCGCCTTTGTATTTTTTACACTGGCAAGTGAGGCCCAGCGCGTAGCGCACACTCTATGCGTAGCGCACAGACGCAACACATAGTGCACGCCTCCAAACGTTGTCCACGGGTTTGAAACACGCCTTTGGCCTTCACATTTCTCAAACACGATTTCTACCTTTGGAGTTTTGAACAAATGAAGCTGTTTGCCTCTTTTATATGCAAAGAAAAAATCTCACCAAATCAGATTTGATTTAAATTGGTTCAATAACCCACTTTATAATGTTTGGCACTTTTTCACCTTTGGTCTTTTAATACAATACTGCTTTTTGACTTTCTCTTGCTTCTTCTGAGCTTTGGACTGATAGTATTTTGTTGATTTTTGTAGGGATAGCTATGATATGATTTGGCAAAGGACAATTCAAGAACTGAAATTTTTGAAAATTTATTACAAAAAATGAAATGTTGACTTATCTTCAAAACATAGTTTTGAAGAGAAGTCCTAATCTATCCATATAATGATAAAAATCTTTGAGATAACCACCTATTGAGGACCTCCCTCTGGCCTGTTGGCTTTATTAGACTTTGCAAAAACCAAATTGACTTAACCCTAGACCTAATGACCGAGAACACTTGTCATGACCTAGGAATTGAAACAGGGCTGCAAATGACCTTTCAAGACTTGATTTTTATGAATAGACCTGAGCCAATGCAAAAAGAGTTATGATCTCTGGCAGAGGGATAACCAGACTAACTCTAACACAACCTAGAGAATAATGTCAATTACAGGGTCTTAAGTTTTAGCATGTACACTCCCTTACAAATAACAACTCTCTTATATGTTTCTCAAGTAACTTCTCATCACTCTACCCTGGAGTCTTAAAGAAACTCTAGATTACAGTTTTGGATCAACTAATATAAGATGTTCAACTCAAAGATAATATAGCCAAATATGAAGCGAGTAAGTCTACTAGGGGGACTACTTAAGAAGGATTTACTTATTTTTAGAAGGGTTCCCTACATTGGAATGATTAAATATATAGTACCTAAGTTGTTACAGATGCCATGAAAGCATGTAATAATGGATGTAGTGAATCAATAATTGTAAATGTCCCTCCTACTTATGGTTTTTTTATTTCATATAGCTAGGGTAATCCTTTGCGGAAAAATATTGAGTTTGACTTGTAATATGCCACAATCCCTGTTTTCAGAGGGAGAACATGTATATTATAGAGGGAACCCTACAAGTCACATAAATTCTCTCATGTATATAGCTGATGAGATGGGTGAATATGTAATGAGTCTTAATGTTGAGCTTGTGGAAATTTCTAAGGATTTGATGAACAAGGATGAGAGGCCTGAGCCTGCTAATCTATGGAATATTAGTTTTGATCTCGCTTATTCTAAAGGTGGTTTTGGGGTAGGTGTTTTTCTGGTGTCTCCTACAGGTACTCATCATCCTTTTTCCTTTAGATTCGAGTTTTAATGTACCAATAATGTGGCTAAGTATGAAGCCATGGTGTTGGACCTTATGACTGTTAGGAAGATAGGAATGAAAATGTTTAAGACTATGGGTGATTCCAAGCTAGTAGTTAATCAGGTGAAAAAAATTCCACGCTAAGCATCCAATAATGAGGTAATATGGAAATAAATAATAGGATTTATTCTATTTGTAGATCAATAGAAATATCTATCTCATCAGTCATGAGTACACAATATCAATGTATGACTTCTGACCCACATCCCCAAGGCTAGCTGCATAAAGATATGATGGTTGAGTGAAAAAATTCTATGGAATACATCATAGGTGTCTTATGGATTCATCATGTATATTGTATATTAGCAGAGGGGTATAGCTTTGACTTTGGCCCTCTCCCTCAAGAGGATCATTTTTCAGTATCTACTACAAGCCCTATCCACACCTATATCACATTCCTCATACGGTTATCTGTGATGTCCCTAGCCTCTTCCTAAATTACCTTCTAGCCCCCTCATATCCCCTTAGCTTGGTCTATAGGCTCTCCTTCTCTCTCCTTAGCTAGATAATATTTGTGTCCCTGGCTACTAGCATTGTACACAGTACAACTATATCTGTGCCATAGTGTTTCATGGCCTAAACTGGTTATATCTATACTACACCTATGCCACAGTCACTAGATCTATGACCTCTTGTGTGGATGTGTATCCATGTGATCTCAATCACCATCTAAATAATTTAATTTTGCTGCATCTCGTCTTACCAAGTTAGCCAAAATATTTTCAACTAGGTGCTCTAATCCAACTTGTGAGAGGTAGGGTGCAACATTGAAATGCATTAACTAGACTGGTAATAGTAATTGACCTTAACTCATCAACATCTGGAACATGTATTTGTTTTCAACTATTAAATCTTGATTCATTACTCTACTGTGGCTACTCCATAAACCAAGTAGATCATCAAAAGAGAAATATGTTGTCTATGACCTATGAGATTTTTTCCTCTGACATATAAGATAGTAAGAGATTTATGCAAGGAAAAATAATATGGAACACACATCTACAATTTACGGCCTTAGCTATTGTCACACCATCATTGACAATATTCACATACATATACTTTCTTTCCAAAACAACATTATTTCCCTTTGGTCTAAAGGTGACTCCGACAAGATCAATAATCTTGTTGACACTTGCATGCAAGACAATAAAATGATGGAATATATGTCATACCAAATCCACATACAAACCATACATTAACATCAAATGTATATGGACAAAGAAATATCTACCATAGTAAATTTCTATGTGAAAAGAACCTTCCTTTAGATGGACATTTTTTCTCTCACCTATAATTTTTTTGTTGCTAATCCATCTTAGTTGAAGTACAAGTCATTTGACATTACTCTTGGATTGACTATCCACTTTCTACTACGTAATCTTTTGGTCTACCTTTTGCTTAAGAAGTTTAAGGACATGGGTGAAAAAGCAACAAGAGAAGAAAATTGCCTGCCATTTTTGTCAGATATTGCACCCAATTTCCTCTCCTTTCCAATCTTACCTAGGGAGACAGAAGTGGGAATTATTGTCATACTACCCATAGCATAGGCCATCTTGCCTTATTCTAAATAAAGAGTTACATTATCTTCATATCGTCTATTATTTCATAAACATGAACAACAAAGTAACAAAAAACACCTATAACTAACACACTAAATAACTATTAAGGCTTCCAGAAAAATTTGTAGCATCATGACAGACGTTGCCTAAGAGGAAAGCATACAACACCCTCATCTTGAACAAGATAGGTTTATGTAATTGCACTCATATTTCATGAAAATAGACAAAAGGTTGCTAAATTAATACTATAACAAAAGATATGAACCCAGTTTTGATATGCACCCCAAGGTTGCCAAGTGAACCTGATATGCACCTTCAAGGTTGCCAAGCTAAAGTGTAGTCACCAAGCTTGAGGTTACATATTTTTTAATTTCAATACTTTACCTCTAGTTTCCATGTTTTCGATTGCATCCAATTCGCCGTCTAGATTTAATTCACCACTACTATAGATAAACAATCCTTTATACGGGAGCACCAAATATTGAAGGATCTTCCAAACTCACTTAGACTGTAAAGAAATCTATATCAAAATTGTATCACTACTAGAAACTAAAAAATAATTTCTAAGTTACTGCATGAAAGGTTCTTACAAATTGACAACAACTGTAAGGAAATTTCATCAGACCATACTAATAATTTTATGAAAGAAGAGATAAAATCAGATGATGAATCAATAGTTCTAGTGGAACAAAACTATATTACTTGCTAATGAAAGATAACTACCACTTCTGAACCTATGGAAAGAACCCCATCCTAAAATCAATAACAGTGGGAGTCAATCATTGACATTGTTGTACCAGAAGACCCCTGAGGTCTTAGCAATGAGAATGAAGATTCAGGTAATGTAAGTCTCTTGAATCCAAGAGATGCTAGACTTATTAAAGTGGACATTCAAGCAAGAGGGTGACTTCAATTCATAAATCATGTTTGTGATGGTTTCTTTGGATAATGATTAGAATATGATTTTATAGAAATTTTGTAATAACATCGAGTTAAATCCTACTTCTCAATGACTTTGACTCCTAAAGAAATTCAAAAATTCAAGCATTACATGGTTGTAAATATTATGTTCTACAGACAACAGGAATTTCCAACGTGCACCCTGGTTTCTATGTATGGTAAATCCTTGTTTCTGTAAATAATAGCAGAGATGATGAAATACAGAGTTGAAACAAAGATTATGAAATGCAAAGCTAGAAGAGAGATCATATTTTCTAAGTCACCATATGTCATGGAATTCCCTCACTAATGCAATTTATTTGGCTAAAAGTAATCAAATTCCAATAATCGAGTGAAACCTTCTTCTAGAAAGGTTTGCAGAAGTTTCACTTACACCATTTAGCATTAGCAGGGCACCCATGTATCCACCAAACACAATAGAATTTTCAGGTGGTTGTCTCAAAAATCACATGGGTGAGTTGTTGGAAATAATACTAAGAAGGGGGGGTGAATTAGTATTATCACATCAATAAAAAATTTTCATTTCCATATTCAGATTCATATATGCTACTTCCACAACTTCTAATGATTCAGTTAGTTGATCCTTAATGAGTGCATTAGAACATTATCAACCATATTAATAGTAAATAGGTGCAATAAAATAGAACAGATCATCACACATAAGCCACACACATGAACACCATGATATAAGGTGGAAACCCAATGTGGGAGAAAACCACCTGCTGCAATTCATCTCAATCTTCTTCTTAATAAGAAAATCCTTTTACAATATTTTTGTACTGGTGCAGTCTTATACCAATATGCAGGCTTCTACTTGCAGAGAGCTACAACCCTCTCTCATTCTGTAGTCTCTCCTGGAAGGGAGCTACAACACCCATAGTTCTTGTACTAGCTAAGATACTAGTACGTAGGCACCAGCCTACAATCTTCTCTCCTCCAGGTACCACGTTTCATACATTTTCAGACTGGATACTCCTGAAGCACAACACATAATCTAAAAGGCCACGTTTCATCCAATTTTCATATTGAACCCATTAATATCATTGAAGCACATAATCAATCAATCTTCTGAATCACCCAAACACTAGATCAATACATATACAAGGATAATATATGTGTTAGCACCCAGATCTAGTCCATCAGATCACATAAATATGAGTCATAATGAGCTTGATCAAATATTAGTTCTCATCCATCAATACTAGAGCTAAACACAATCAACCAAACAGGATATGTAGAATACTGACACCTTTAAACTGTCATCAAAACCCATCAACAACCAGAACCACCTGTGACTTCAAATATCATAGCTCAAATTGTATACGCTACTATAATGAACCAAACCTACATACATATGCGCTTACACCAAAGCAAACCCGCGTACAGATCTATAAATATGACTTGCAACGATTTCAAACTTAAGTTATACCCAGATCAGATCATTACAAGCGTCAATATACAGATCTAGAATAAGCATAATCAAATATATAGAGATAGTTCATTTCAAACTATTTGATCCCGATGTATCCTTAGATCTTGTTCTCCATCAACCGGTGAGATCCCTTTTTAGCTCAGATCCAGATCTGCACCATAACCCAATCACAGTATTCCAGATCTAGCACTTTATCAGATATTCAATAATTCAGATGATAATTTGCCAAATGATCTCCTTTCAACAATGTAAACTTTGAAACGGGAACTATAAACTCAAAACGGGAACTCTGGCCCAAAAACCCCAAAAAAACATAAAAAACAGTGCTAAAAACGAAAATTGTGTATACTGGAATGATGTTTTTTTTTAGGTGCCAATTTTGAACGTGTTTTAAAAAAGGCGGTGACTACGAAATTTTCGTGCAAAATATAGCTTCAAAACGAAAGTGATGCTGTTGGAATGACGTTTTTTTTTAGGGTCAATCTTCAAACTTTTTAAAAAATGCTAATAAAACCAATTTTTTATGTCTCAAACAAAGTTATTTTTTAAGGAAAAAAACACATTAATGTTTCTGGTAGAATATCATTTTTCTTTCCTAAGTATAAATTTAACATGTTTTCAACCACACCATGCTAGATACAAAAGAAATTGAAATTTTTTGAACTATAAAATTAAAAAACCATGACATTATGAACAAAGTATATCACTCAATGAAATCAAAAGTCTTTATTTGTATACTAAATAAAACAGACATTATATCTCTAATTTGATATTGCATTGTAGATATTTAAACAATAAAATTTATCATACTTAAGACATAATCCAACAACATAAAAATGCTTCATAACTTCTCATTTAACAACATATGGAAAACATCAATTTTATTTGAAGATATGATGCATAGATCGGTTATATAATCTGTCTTAAACAATTATTCAAAATCACTCATATTTTATTGCACACCATCACAATTCACATCTTCAGATGAGTGATTGGATGTTGACAAAGATGTTCCATATTCTTCTCTTTCATCAACTAGTGCCCCATCTGAGTCCACATGCATGCCCAACATTCCAGGTTTCAAAAGTCTTCTAGATCTACGACTGGTTTCAGCAGACTCCCATGTCAACACTATTCCTTCTGGTAACAAACTTTTCAGAATCTCTATCGTCTTGAAGCGAAGAGTTCCTCTCTTTGTTAAATTGAAGTCATAAACAAGTATGTCAACATCCTCCAATTGTAATATGTTTGTGCGGCGGCGATTTATATTTGTACCCTTTCTTTTTCTTTTTCCACCATTTTTTTTGACAACTACCATCTCTGGCTTATACACACCATTGAATGGTTGTGTATTTGTGGCATACCAATGTACTTCAAACACTTGTAACATCCTCATTTTCTGTAAAGACCTTTATAACTTTAGCAACCCAAAATGGACAGCCTTTGGGATCTCCATCTGCTAGCACTGCGATCATGCAAGCCTCCTTAATACCTTGTACTGAACCCCGGTAAAGGTCTTCCATGGCTTCATGTTGTGCACGAGATCTTCTGGAACCAATATACATATCTCTTTCCTTTGCCTGTGAAAAATTAATAATACCTTGAGATTGTTGTTGTTCAACAATGTTTATTTCCTCATGTTCATTCGACACATTTTGTGGCCAAATAAATGGATTGTTGTTGTTGAAATGATATCACTTTGATTATTGAACAATGACTCCCATCAAACTGAATCAGCAATGTCAAAGTACTGATATGTATATCTAATACATCTTTCAATTTCTTCTAGGCAATCATAATAATTTATATCTCTATTTTGTCTGCGTGCATTATGAACTTCACCAATTGATTGTAATAACAATATTTTTGATGCAAATATTGGATGATCTGGAATGAACTTCAAAAATTGCAATCTTGATGACGGTGCCCATTTTGCAGTAGTTGAATACTTCTTGCCCCATATTAGTGTTTTCCCATCAATTTTTTTGATACGAAATTGATGTTGGAAGCTAATGTCATTAAGTTGTTCAATGCCTTTCCCCTCACCATATGATCCCAGAATAAACCTTCGCATGTCAACAGTTTCTTCCAACACATCAAAAGTATGCTCTGGCATGTATGATTTCTTAATACATTCAATTAATGATGGCAAGCTCCCAACTTCCTTCCTCCTCAATGTGACTGAAAAACGACTAAACATCTGATCAATATGGTCATAAGTGTGCCCAACAAGAAGGAAACCAACCTTTACCTTCTGGAAAATTCTCAATTCAACAAGCATGTTTAGATATCCAAAAGCAACCTGATTTTTGTTTTCACGGCAAGTGTTGTCCAATTGTAGATACAAAACTTCAGGAAGATTACCAGACCAATGAAACAACACATCATCAATTATGGTTATGGTCAAATTTGCATCATTATGACTATTTGGAGCTGTGAAGTACACCCTTGGCAACATTTTCCCATTGAAGACCATACGACTGACCAAGTGATACTGAATAAAATTTTCCTCCTGTAAATTTTTGGGTGTGCGAACAAAATGTGGTAAAAGTGTTTTCTTCTGGTCCATACCATCAATTATCAAACCCAAATATTTATTCAGATTATCATAACACTTCTTTCGATACTTGTACAACTTTTTCCTTTCATTTGCTTGTTATTCGCGATACTCCTGAAGTTCTTTGACAATTGAATCTACACAACATTAAAGAAACCCATTAAGAAATATGTTTTCATAGTTGATGACTATACAATTTTAAAAGTTAGAGTTTTGAATGTTTACCTCTTTCTGACCCTTCACATTTGTCCCTTTTTTATTTAAGAGAAGCACATGTACTGAATATCCCCATCCTTGTCTTCTTAGGAATACAGACATTGTTGAATTCTTTCTTCCATACCTTCACAAAATATTGATATGTAATAAACCGGCCATGTCCCTTAGCACCTTCTGCATATTATTTGTATAAGTTGTAGATTTCTTGTCTTGAAAAATTATCTGGAATATGTATTGTCTCTCTATTTTGCATACACTCTCCATGCTTTGAAAAGAAATCTTTCATCCATGACATTGCAATATTTGATAATGGCCCAAACTGTCTTTTATGACGTACTTCTGAATAAAATGTGGGATCCTTTTCCAAATTTTCTTGAATTCTTGAGAGACGAAAATTCCCAATCGAATGAAACATTTTGAAAGCTTTTCTACAAATAATAAAGTCCTAATATGATAATCATAACCTAACAATGTAGATTGCATGCACCCAACTAAATATGAATTTTGCATGCTTTTATTCATTGACAAATATCTCTTCCTGCTCTCTAATGCAATTTTGAAATCCATATGTTTCAAGCAATCTTTTTGGCAACATTCACTTGAAATGAGAGCGCTGATAGAACTTCTTATCATCAGATATTCTGCTTTACCCCTTGAATAACTAGAACATCTTGCATTGATATGAAAAGTTCTACTCCTACTCCTCGATACAATATTTCTTGGCAACATCTCCATCATTGGATCATCATTTGTATAAGGATTTTCATCATCATTAAGAGGAAAGTTATCCACACTATGATCAGCTGTGCTTTTCAAATACTGACTTGGAGGATATTCTTCATCTTCCCCTTCGTCAGTGCTACTGTCATAGTCCTTAGAATTCGGACTGAATGGAAAATTTGACTTGATGTTTATTGGATATTCTTCCTCATGTGCATTGTCAGTGTTGCTCTCATAGTCCATAGAATTAGGACTACGTCAAAAATGTGACTGTTTACTTACTGAAAATGCTACATCCTGTCCTTTGTCACTGCTACCTTTATACTCATTAGAATTAG
>APFE031749606.1:40744-217685 GCA_000404065.3 Pinus taeda
TAGAAGCCACTGCAGCAGTTAAATAACTCAAATCAGAATGTCAGCAGCTTCCAAAGCTTCAACCACCAAGTGATGGCCTTCTAATTTTACAAACAGATGCTTGTGATAATTTTTGGGTAGCTGTTCTTTTTTAGAGAAGGAAGAATGAAGATGGAAAGGAAGAAGAAATACTTTGTGCATATGCATCAGGTGAATTCTCTCCTGGTCAAAATAATTATTATATTGTCGAAAAAGAAACTTTAGCAATATTTAATGGGATATAGAAATTTGAATTATATATGGCACCTGTGAAGTTTCTTATAAGGACTGACTCTATGAACTTCAAATATTTTTTATCTGCCAAAATTTCAAAGCAACATGCTAGAGGAAGATTACTCTCATGGTAGATTTGGTTTCAGCAATTCGACTTTGATGTTGAATGGATACCTGGTAACTCTAATTTTTTAGCAGATTCTTTAACTAGAGATATGAATAAAGCTTTTGTCACAATTCCAGGAAGCTTTTTTATAATACCAGGAAAAGGACCCCAAGATGATAAGTGGGAGCTTTTAGATGGCATTGAGTTGGCAGTTCAGCCTTCTCCATTGTTCCAAAAAGTTTTTAAAGATTCCTTTCTAGACATTGATATCAGTACCGTCTCATTTCTAAACAAGTGGGAAAAAAAAAATTATCATCTTGGGGTCCTTTTCCTGGTATGATAAAAAAGCATCCTGGAATTGTGACAAAAGCTTTATTCATATCTCTAGTTAAAGAATCTGCTAAAAAATTAGAATTACCAAGTATCCATTCAACATCAAAGTCAAATTGCTGAAACCAAATCTGCCATGAGAGTAATCGTCCTATAGCAAGTTGCTTTGAAATTTTGGAAGATAAGAAATATTTGAAATTCATAGAGTCAGTCCTTATAAGAAACTTCACAGGTGTCTGATATAATTCAAAATTCTTTTTCCCATTAAATATTGCTAAAGTTTATTTTTCAGCAATATAATAATTCTTTTGACTAGGATAGAATTCACCTTATGCATATGCACAAAGCATTTCTTCTTCCTTTCCATCTTCATTCTTCCTTCTCTCAAAAAGAATAGCTGCCCAAAATTATCAGAAGCATCCTTTTGTAAAATCAGAAAGCCATCACCTGGTGGTTGAAGCTTTGGAAGCTATTGACATTCTGATTTGAGTTCTTTAACTGTTGCAGTGGCTTCTACTAACCATCCTTCTCAGAGATGTTTTCGAATCGGAGTTGTCTTTTCTAACAATTTGGGAATATATCTGTGCACATAATACAAGACACCTAAAAATCTCTGAATAGTTTTAGTGTCTTTTAATTCATCTGCAAACTAAGAGAGTTTTGTAAGAATATGGGGTTGCATTTGAATTTTCCCATTAACAACATTAATCCCCAAGAAATCTATACTATCTTGAAATAAAACCATTTTCTTCTTAGAAAGGACTATACCATGTTTTTGAACTTCAGTCATAAAAATTTCTAAATGCTTGAAATGTGTTTCAAGATCTGGACTATGTACAAGAATATAATCAATATATGTTACAATAAAATCATAATTCCCAAAAATAAAATCCATTAGTCTCTGAAAGAATGCAGGGGCATTTTTTATGCCAAATGGAACCACCTTCCACTGATATAAACCTGCAGGGCATGTGAAGGTAGTTTTGTGTCTATCCTCTTCTTAGATCTGTATTTGGTAGTATCCAAATTTCATATCGAACTTACTGAATACTTTTCTATTTTGAATTTTTTTGCATGATGGTTTCTAGCCTTGGTAAAGGGTAATGAAAGCCCTAAGTTATAGCATTCAGAGGTTTATAATTGATTACCATTCTGGGCTTACCTCTGACTATTTTTGAGTGATTTCTAACCAAAAACGCTGAACAAGAGTAATGAGACATGCTTGGTTCAATAAGATTCAAATTGAGCAGCTCACTTATTTGTCTCTTGATTTCTTGTTCATCTGTGGGGGTGCATGGGATTAATTTCCCTTTGACTCCATTGTCGTGTAGAGTCACTATCTCTTGTTTTGAACTCTTGACTATCCAAAATTGTTGGGGATTATTTGAACAGCTTTCTAATAATCTATTATGTATAGAAATCTGCTCAGCGGACCATTTTGGGTCAATACAAGCCTTTTGTTTATTTTTTGACTCCATCCTATTCTCATATATTTGTAAGACTTCTTGCCAATTATTGGAGTCCTTAAGAGGCTTGCATACACCAACTTTCTTTTGGCTATTCTCATTTCTTGCCTCAGAATTTTCTATAGATAGTCTAGGCACAAAAATAGCTTTCTTTTTTAAATTGATTATCAGCTTATCTTCCCTGATAGTGATTGGGAGCACAGAGTTGATAAAAGGCATGCCAAGCATTAAACTTGCAGATGGATCAAAATGCTAAATAGCAGAAATTATACATTACTCCCCCCAACTTTCAAAGGAATGTTGTCCACATAATGTGTTAACTGAACAAATCCACCAATGGTTTCAGACACTAGAATGTTTTGGAGTGGCTTCCAGAGAGATTTAAATAAAGAGGGTCGAGCCAAATTATTAGATCCTCCAGTGTCAATGAATGCATCTACATTTATCCATTCATTGTGAACTTGGACTTGGACTAGAATATAGATCAGACTATTGGTTTTGATAATATTTTTTAATAGAGAATTCTCTTCTACTCTATTAAGTGTTGGGACTATGAAACTAGAAGAGGCAGCAGTATTATTTTTATATGGACAAAAAGAATTAAGAAATTTTTGGATTGGCTGCTTACCTATTTTCGTTAATCTTTCACCAACTAATTTAGCATCAGACTCATCTCCAGAAACATCTATGGTTTCTTTCATTTCCTCTGTTTCTTCTGTTTCACTTGCATCTATCTGATCACTATAGTGTAATTCTTCATAAATATCACTATCTGAACAATAATTACAAATATTCATCTTTTTTACAGTGGGATGACTAATATCTTCATCTTATGAAGCTTTTGTTAGAATATATACATCAAAAACTTCATCTTCTAAAGCAACTAAAGACCAATCATTTTTAAATTCCTCAATTTCAACACAAGCTTTTAATTTGGAAGAGGAATTATTAGGACATTTGCGTGCAAAGTGGCCTTCTTACTTACAGATAAAACAACAATTGTTGTTTCTTGGATTCTTTCTCTTTTCTAGAAATTTAAATTTTCTAAAAGGCTTCCGGGGGTTGGAGACTCTTTCAGGTCTAAATTTTCCATTTCTCTTTGATTTCCTCTTCTTTTTAAAGGGTGTCCAAGGCAACATTGTTTTGCAGACCTCTGAACTAGGTGTAATATCATGTGCTTTCTTCTGCCAGCATAGATATTTAACCTTCTATGTACATCGAGAGAGAAGATCAACCCAATAGATTTGATCTATTCGTTTGTTCTGGACATCGAGATCTTTCATGATTAGATCTCCCAAATTATCGGGAAGCTTAGACAAAAATGAAATTTTTTGAGAAATGCCATTGGAAAGATTTGACTTAAAAACCTTTTCCATGAAATCTTTACCAAATTGATCAAGATATTTTAAATCTTTTAATTCCATACGGCTTAAGTCTGTAAGGAGTTGTTTTTCTCATCTACTAGCTCAAGTACAAATTGAGTTTTCAATAAGAGTTCCAAAGTGGCCAGTCCTGCTTCCATGACTGCTCTTCTTTCTTCATGTGAGGGTCCTATCCACCAATCATATACAATTCCAGCCATTCTTTTCTCCGCTAGGGCCATGATAGAAAAATTATCTAATTTTGTGGTGACCTGCATTTGATACAGAGCACCAATCCATATCCTGATTGATTCTTCAGGATTGGATGAATTATCCAAATCAAGAATATTACCCACTGGTATTTGCAGCATGTAAATCTTCTTCAATTCGCGGGTATTTTGGGACTTCTTTCAAGACATGAGATTTATTTTGGTTGTTTATAGAGGGTAAGATAAAAGAATGAAATTTAGAGGTTGCCTGGTCTAGAGTCATAATTTCTTTCTTTGAAGAAAATTGTTTATCAGCTTTACAGGGCTCTTTCTTTACACTAGTTAACTTATCAGAAAGTTTTGAAGTTGACTCTTCTGCACTAGTGGTAGTGAATGCTTCTTCTGTATCCTCATCCTCTTCCTCTTTATCCCAATAGTTGGGAGTACTCATAAGTATAGGACTAGCCCCACTATTTTTCCATGGACTTAATACTCCTTGTATATCTGAAGTTTTTGACACCCGACACCAGAACCATGACCATGCTTGTAACGGAACCATATTAGGAAATCTGTCTTCAGGTTGTCAGTACGGTACCATTTATCCAGACTACTCTATCATTCTATTAGATGTCCACTTAAAAGATTGCTAGAAATTATTAGTCAGTGCCCAAGGTTTAGAAATGGTTAAAGATAGTGAATATATTTCTGTGTTAGTCCAAACCTCTTTTCAACTCACGAACACAGTACATCGAAAGTTAAAGAAACCAGTGTTAAAGGATTGTGTAGCTATAGGAGTCAGTAATGCTCAAGCTGAAGGTGTTCCCTATGACAAAGAAGCCCTTCCCAGTGACTGGTATATTCAGTACAAATCTTTGGCATCAACAGACACTCCACAACAAAACAAGAAGAATGTATGTAAGCAATGGTCGTGTTTGAATATTGCCTGATTGATCATCAATACCTAAGCCAATCTTTATGCCACAAAAGCATTTTTTACCAGCCACTCCAGAGTGTGAGCAACCATTGACTAGCGGTCGCAAATCGTTTTGTTCAATCACTAGATCACTTAGTAAAGGATGAATTTTCATCAATCACCAGATCAAATAGTAAAGGATCAAGGGAAATATTTTAATAACCAGTCGAGAGATGAGGTTGAGAAGCTATAAGGTTTTCCAACTCTTTGGAAGCTTCATCCATAAGAGGACAAAGTTGAATGGGATGATTACCTTCACACAACTTACAAGGAAATTTTACTTTTCCTTTTTTCCCATGAGCTCTACTATCACTAGTTGAAGGTTTATCACCAGCATGATCTCCAAAGGCTAATGAAAAAGGTCGATGTGAACTTGTAGACCACACTTCTAAGACCTTGGGAATAGAAGGACAATTCTGAAGAAGGTGGTCACCCTTACATAACATGTAAGGGAATTTTACTTTCTAGGGTTGGTTGGAAGCTTTTTCTACATCAGCTGCATCAGTAGCAATGACTGCTTGGTTCCCCCTTTCTTATTTTGCTTCTTCTTCATCATCCTCTTCTTATTCTTCTTAGTTTATTGGTTATTAGAATCCATACTTTCACCAGGCGAAGAGGAAGAACGAAGTGAAGAAATAGGTGAAGAATACGAGGGGTCAAATTTAGGATCAACATGAAGTTGATGTTTTTTAGGTGGAGGAGAACTTGGTTGAAAAGAAGTTTGGACACTCAGAACCACGGAGGTCGTAAACAACCAAACTGGCAGACCAATGGTCATTCTAGGAAGGGACAATGTTACCATATAAGGAGCACCAGTATTTCCAAAAGAAGGAAAAGGAATAGGATTCTCATCAGGTGGATTTCCTTGGTTGGTACACTTGGGAAATGTTTCCATTGGTAGAAACCTAAGATATACTAAGGATTATTTCCACAGGAAGTATTTTATTCTGCGGTTAATTAATTTTAGAATTTGAAACAAAAACTTTGCCTTTTCATGTTTTAAGAGTCGAGAAAAGGATGAAAATGTGACTCTAGTCGCTCTCATTGGTTTATGAGATTGAAAGGACAAGTACTCGATGATCCTTTCAAATTTAAGGATTCAGAAAAGATCGAAATGACTACTCAAGTAACTCTAGGCAAAAAGGAGTACCAAGTAAATGTGAACTGCAATATACACCTTAGCAAATAAATTTACCAAGGACTTGATGTACGTGTAGGAACTCTCCCTGAATGTTGTGTTCAGTGTATCACATTTACAGGGTGGCTGACTCGCCTTCCTATGGATAAAGGTTTGCAACCTATGAGGGTCTCCCTTTATATACTCGACGGTACGGGGAGCACAAGTCCGTGCTGGCGTTGTCTAATGAAAGAGTATTGCGAACAACAACTGCTGAGTTTTATAGAGGTCAGAACACGTCTCTACCCTAGACCACTAAGTATGAACGTTAATGTTTCAAATGATTCTTAGATTAATTGATAGATTTTAAATTTGGTATTAAAATTATGTTTCAGTTTCAAGGCCTTAACAATGTCACATGTTCCTAAAATGCAGCTAAATTATGAAATTGAAATCCTTTCATTTGTTGAAGGCTACCTATTTAGGGAAGAGAAACACTCAAATTATCCATCAAACAAGCAATAATGCATCAATGACAATTTTCCAATGCTAAATGCAAAACATGAAATGTAATCTTTCATTTCATAAGCAAATGCAATGCCAAAATAAAATCTTAAAGTGATCTACCTTAATATATAATGATGATTTCCTTTTCACTTTAATGCAATCAATGTAGTCTAGTGCAAAAGAGAAAAAGATAATGCAAACAACTCAATAATCATGAAAATCTCTTTCACATTAATGATTTTGAATGCAACAAATGCTTTGAAAACTATTTAAAAGATAAACACTTTCGCTTTCGCTTTTCGAAACACAAAATTCAAATAAAATAATTCCTTTTAGTTCAATTGAAACAAACAATTTTGTAATCTATTGCTTGCCAAATGGAACTAAAGTGAATTTCAAAGCATTTACTCAATTCGACACTCATGAAAACAACTTAATACCCAAGAACCAAAAGTGATTTTCAAAATACGTCCAAACACAGAAAGACTCTTTGAACAAGGGTAATTGATCTCTGAAGAGAAGACTAATGAGTGAATGAAGGATGACTGAGAAGTCCTAGAAACCCTAGAAGGAAAATCAAGATCCAAATACACTTAAAACAAATTAAGAGGCATTTGCAATCAAACAAACATGTCAAGCGAGACAAGGAGACTAAAATCACACTAGTAAGCCACTGACAGAAGGAAAAATACTGAAAACAAGAAGACAAACCCAAATTTTCTTTAACCTTTGATATCATTGCACCTGTTAAAAGAAAATCAATAGTCATCTCTATTGTAATCAACATATCCACAATGTCATCGCGACTGTTAGGGAAAAAACTACAATGGTCGAGAAAGATAAATAAAAAACAAAAAATCTTCAAGAGAAGCAAAAATTAAAAACCTTCAAGCAATTACCAGAAAGTGAAAATAGATAAAGACAAGAAAACAAGTATGGGAATGGATGTTTGGTCAAACTCATCACAAAAACAAGGTGAAAGATTGAATGGAAAGGATCATAGGCTTCCCAGTGGAGTCACCATTTTTTTTTCTAGGTAAATCCTCTCTATGAACAGAGATGATCCCTCTAGCCCAATGAGTGGGTCTAACAACCGAAGTGACAATCTACCAGACACTTTCCTAAGTTACAATTGAAAAGAGAGACGAAGAAGATTGTCTACCTTGTTCTAATGATATTTCGATATCCTTTGTTGAAGACTTTGAATCTCTTGCGTCATGGGCTCCTTCCTACTGTTCACAACATTTATGTCCCTGCATAGGAGATCAAGACACAACAATGCATGGAAATACAAATAGCATATTCAAAAGTAACCTGCTTAACTGATCAAGGAATGTTAAGCTAAATGATACATGAGGATACACATTTAGGGAAAATGAACCAACAGTTGTATATTAATATAAAATAAATGGAAGCATACAACCAAGCCTTGATGTTGATAGGCTCTCCTTGAATGAATATGCAAGTCCAAGCTGAGCTCTCGAAGCACTCCTTCTCTAAGCCAAATGAATAGCATATAGGCACAATATTAGCATAAGGGTGCAAATAGGCATAGACCAACCATTTAAGAATGGAAGAAGATGAACATATAGGCTGGGAAAGGGAGTTAGGACCTCTCTAAACATAGGATTATGTCCTCATCAAAAATAAATGGAAGCATACAACCAAGCCTTGATGTTGATAGGCTCTCCTTGAATGAATATGCAAGTCCAAGCTAAGCTCTCGAAGCACTCCTTCTCTAAGCCAAATGAATAGCATATAGGCACAATCTTAGCATAAGGGTGCAAATAGGCATAGACCAACCATTTAAGAATGGAAGAAGATGAACATATAGGCTGGGAAAGGGAGTTAGGACCTCTCTAAACATAGGATTATGTCCTCATCTCAAGGAGGTAGCTCATAGGGATAATACCAAGAGGTCAAGTTGGGATAATTCGGCCTCATCTATGCCAAACAACCTCCAACTCGTTGCTCTAAAAGCTTCTAGATCACACAATTTCTCATCCTCTTTGGGAAAATTGCCTTTTTTGGATCATTGTGGGTATACAAGTGAACAAAGTGATTCCATCACGAGTTGAGTGCAGTGCAATAGGCGATCATCTCTTTTTTTAGTCTCATAACCACAATGATTCTCAAATTACGGTTTTAGAGCTATTTCTTTCAGGGAAAGCTCAAGGCATTTTCCAATCAATGTCTTAGGAAGGATCTAAGTTACATATATGAATGATTACACTCCATAATGGTCATGTTTCAAGCGCTTCGGGGTATGCTACAGGGAAGTGTAGGAGGTGTGAAACAATATTGTGTAACAGAAGGTCTTCGTGCTCTCTTGACCATACAAGCAACATGTGAATATGACCAGGAGTTGGTAAGCCTTCCTAGTGAATTCATCTTGTAGGATCTAGTTGGGTGTCGTCCTAAACTTCAATGGCTATTTTACCCAATGCTTCATGATATATCTAGTGTTTAAATTGTTGTTTGGACTGAAGAACAATGCATCCATGTAGTTCACCAGCTGTAGAAATTGATACATATGATGGTAGTTTTCCATCCTGAAGGTGGCAAGTTGTGTTCCACTAGTATTGTTCAATGTCATTATCTCAAGATCGGTATATGAGACAACCCATTGAATGATATCCATGCATGGGAAGGTGGTGTACTTACTTGCAACCCTGTACAAACCTGAGTTGTGGATGTTGACATAGACTTGTCGATCTTCCAAATATTCCTTGAAAGTGCCTTCAAATATGTCCTTTATTTCTTGCCATGTGATCTTCAAGTCCTTCTCTATGAACAGTTGTGTGTCTTCATAGATGGGAAAGTTCATTAGCACCTATTCAACCAGTCTATAGCATTGCTCTCTATAGTTTCCTTTGATCTAGCTTTCTTGGAAACCATGATGTTTTTACTTTTGAGAGATTGCTCAACAATTGATGTACTTGGAGATAGAGTGGAAAATGACGACAAGAAAATTTTAGTTTAAAAACACAAGGCACTTCAAGAATCGGTCATGCAACAAATTGGGTGATTGTTGGGTTATATTAGCAGTAGTGACTCTCGGAGGTTGGGGGACTGTCAACTGGAATTGTGCATTACATAGCCCCAACTTCCAGTGAGGCCTACTACTGGCCGAAACTGAGTAGAGTGTAGTCCAAATGGGTTGATTGTGGACTGGGATAGCATAATGCATAGTTTAGTCCGGCTTGACTGTTGCCTGGGACTACGCATTGTGCAATCCCAGTCGGCAAGACTAGGCACTCTCTCCAAGAACTACGCAAAGCACAGCTGGAGGCCAGTGACATACAACTTCTACACAATCCCTGGAGGCAAGGTAGAGCCTTGAGTTCTAAGAATGCACACTGCATGCCGAGAAAAGCAATATCTAAGCCCAGGCAACCTAGATCTACCCAAGGGAAACTTGAAAATGAGTAGAACCGAATGAATGAGCAAAGGATGGTGTAGATAGGAGTGAATGATCATGCATGTAATTGAAACCAATGCAGGAAACAGTCAAATGGATGAACAATGAAGCTGGTGGGGAGAGTCACCACAACGGCAACCGTTAGTGCAAAAATAGTGTTATGCATGTGACACTTAAGAAAGACAATGCAAAACTGAAACAACACTTCTACAAGTTAAAACAAACTAAAATGCTAATGGTCATTCAGTAAAACATGAAAAAAACACTTACAAAAGCCAAGGAAATAAAAGTGACAAAAAAATCAGTAGAAGAATTGAAAAGTGAAACTTAACCAGAATAGTTTTGTCTATCATGTCGAAGGTTCCTAGATGCCTTGGGAATGTTAGAGCTCCAAGATCGAATGTGAAGAATGAGCTCTAGGGTGTCGTTTAAATAGATTTGATCGATTTACGGTTTATGATGCGCATGCCAAAAATATAAGAAAAAGTGACAAGTGGTAGTAAGTTTCTAAAATCAACTCGAGTGTAACTCTTAGTGCTAAAAGTAGATCCCTATTTTTTAGGGATGCTTTTTTTCTTTTTCTTTCTTTTTCGGGAAAGGTTGCCTTGCATGCATGGAGAAATTGCGCATTTCTAGAGGGAACCGGGCAACTTGCAGGCACATGCATCAGATAGAAACTAAGGAAGGCTTCTACGCAATTCTTGCGCTGAGTGGCTCTGGATGCTTCTCATGCTCTGTGCAATTTCCTAGCTAAAGACAAGCTTCCATCTAGTTTTATGCAATTTCTGAGCCGAAGCCCAGTTTCAGGATGCTCTATGCAGTTTCTCTGAGCAAGGTTGTCTGTTGAACTACCCTGCGCAATTATGGAGAGTAAAGTAGGATTTCGGGCTACCCTGTGAAATTCCTGAGAGCAAGGAAGGTTTCCCTCTAGGACTGCATAGTTTTCCAAGACACAAGAACCAGATGCAAACCAAGTCAGGGGATCATCTTATGGTTGGTCAATAGAACAAGTAAGCGAACGCAAGTTACAAAATGAAAGATGAACTCAAATGAAACAAAAGTACCTAAGCAGTGCAAGACGTGCTACTAAGATTTTGAGGAGGGAGACTCCAAAACAAATGAAGGCAAAATTTTGGAGGGTCGTTGTAGCCGCTACCACTTTAGCGACACACTAGTAGAACTTCAGCTCTCTGTATGGACCTAGTTTTTTGTAAAGCGATTCTAACCCCTCTGGAAGTATTTTTTGATTATTTGATCATCATGGCTTCTTCACTAACTTGCGTTAAAGATACAGTGCCTACCGTTCTCTTGATCAGTCAACACACATACCAAGCCAAGTAAAATAAGTTGTTTTGATTGGGGAAGAGGGGTATATTGATACACAAGTAATATAATTGTTAGAGTTTTAGTTTAATCTTTGGTGTTGCTCCACTACTAGCAGGCCTGGATAGTACCCCGGTGGAGTCACACAGGAACACAAGCATCGCTCCACTGCCAGTGAGCTTGGTCAGTACCTTGGCGGAGTTACTTACACCACCTCTTTGTATAGGAAGCCTCTCTCTTCTTTTGCCTTTATTTTATTTTTTCATTTTTCATTTTTTATTTTTATTTTCAGAGAATTATGCATAGGTACTTATTTATTTTCATGAGGCGGAAGAGGGACCTTGACTTATTGAGAGCAGAAAAGGTTGTCCCTTCAGATAAGTATGTTATATATACCTCTAACATACTTTTTAATGTCCCCCCCACCCCCCCCCCCCACCTTACTGTACTTGAATGAGCTAACAAGGGTTAACTGAATATAGCAAAACCGATAGAGTAGGCAGTGCTAATTAAAAGTGCAACCGTTGTGTTTTCACCAAGACTCACTCTAAACATAACATATTTTCCATCATGGTATCATTGACTGAAGACAACAAGCTCTTCATAAAGGAAGAGGACAACAAATAACCAATTGTTGATACTTGTAAAAGCCCTCTTATACTTCACCCAGCCTGTCTCAAGAGCTAAACATAGTTTCATGTGAAGCTAAACCTATGGGTGCATAAGAAGCGAAAAAAACAAAAAATAAAAGGGCAAGAGTAAACGAAATCAAAACAAGTAAGAAAAACAAAATGCAAGCAAAGAAAATAAGAAATCAAACACTACTCCTACTCCTATGCTAAACAGTGGATGGGCCTACTCACATGAAGTAATATTTCCAATGCAGCCATCGACGCATTAGTTAGCCCAAGTTGATGAAGGCATAGTCGACCAGAAAGATATTCAAGTAAACTAGCACAAAAAAAGATAACGCAATGAACACCAACACACTCAAAATCAGAATGCATCCACAGAAAAGAAAAGAGTAAAAGTGCAAGACAAACATTATGTGGACATACCATGGTGTTGCAACACACTATTCATAGACGATGAGCATGTACACTCTTTTGATATTGACAAATGAGAAAACATGAAAAAGGAAGAAAACTTGTGTTTCACAAGAGTGCTCAATTTGTATGATTCCTCCAATGCATGAGCAATAGGATCATGTGATTCAGGTGGAGGATGTGAAATCTGTAAACTAGATTGATCTTCAATGAATCAGTAGATTAATGAGGAGCTTGGGTTGTTTCAATAGATTTATGATCTGAAGTGGAACTGACCTCAAGAAAATAAGGACCTGACATAACAATCATCTCGGGCTGAAGTGCCTTGACAACTTGAGGGGTTTCCACTTCATCATTAGGTAGATCGTAAAAGACCATTGGCTTAGAAAGATCAACAGTGAATGAATCAACATCGTGATCGAATGAAGGAGTAAAGAGATCACGAGAGCCACAATCATAAAATTTGAGATGTTTATTGGCATCATCATGATCTAACGAATCATACAGAGGGGTTGATGAGAAACAAAATTGTTCACCCTCTAAGTTTCCAAAAAGATAGATTGGGAGGATTTATAAAGAAATATGTGTCCTCTTAGCAATGTAATGACATATTGGCATCCAGTGTGTTTTGTGAATGATCAAAAGTCAAAACATTCTAGGATGGATTTTCACAAGGCAAATCAGAGATGGAAGAATCACAAAAGATGTCAGGAAACAGCAGATAGAAGGAGGTCATTCTTCACTGCATGTTCTTCTTCAATTCCCACACATACTCATCATAAATGACAGCACAACTTGGCTACTCAACACCAAATCCATCAACAAATCGATCCCGTGAACAACAAACGTGGGGTCTAGAATGGGAGAAAACAACACAGTAAAATCCAAAGGATCAACAGGAAAAGAGGATGGAGGTTGAGAGAACAATTTCACATGAAAACCAACATGCTTTCAAGCCAAATCTGCATGGATATCCAAAGCAAGTTGGGTGGGAGGATGTGATAGTTCAACAGATGGGTTCATAATGTCTCCCACCTCGCACTGCAGAGCTAGAGTTGTTTGATGAGGAGAGGATGGAGGGTAACTTGTGACAGTAACCTTGTCCGTCTTGGGTTTGGTAGCTCTAACACTGAGGTATATTGGGAGGGGTTTTAATGATTCTAACACATGAGGATTTTCATATATGTGAAGAAGATACTGAAATATTTCATTGAGAAATTTCCAATCAATTTCATCTTCTGGGATTTGAAAAGAGAGATTATAGAAGCGATTCCAAAATTGCAAAAATGGATTCATCAGATGATTTCCATAATTCTGGAATTTTTTTATTGAGTGCTTTACGATCATAATGATAGAAAGCATGTGCTAAATCTCCAATCATCTGATCATAAGAGTGAAAAGATGTTGCGAGATATGTGACATACCATTGTAGTGTGTGCCCTCGGAACGTGAATGCGAACAATGAGTAGGAAATGTGATCCTCATGGATTTCATTCCTTTCACATAAGCCCATGAAAGAAACTCCATGACTAAGCAAAGTTGCTCTACCTTCACCATCATATGCAAAACATGACAAGTCATTAAGGAGATCCTCCAACACTTCAAAATCACGTCCATGAGATAGACATGTCAGAGGATTAACTGTAATCTAAGTCATGAAGAATGTGCAGAGATTCAAAATATACTTTGAGGACTCAGCTTGTCATCTGGACCTACTTCTAGAGCCAAAAATGTTGATGGTGATGGACCCACCAACATGTTAGGGGATCTCCCTGGTAAGAAGTCCCAATTAGGCCTCAAATATGTTGGAGTATGAGTCCCAGCAGTGGGTAATAAAGAAATTCCTTGACTGCAATAGCATGTAGAGGTAAGTGTGATAAATTTGTTGCAGGAAAGTTTGCGACCTTGTGGCGAGTCAAGAGAGATGCATGGGGGTTCTAAAACACAGAGGGGCAAAGGAAGTGTGTCCCTTAGAGGCCTGTAATAGTATGCATCCTGAAAGGAACACACAAGCAGAATGACATCACAAGCTAGAAAGAAGAATAGTCCACAAACCAAAGTGACAGGCTAAACCAACAACATGTCTACAAAAATATTCATACAATTGCATACAAAATAGTTCATACATAAACATGTAAGTTAAATAGTGTACATTGCTAAAGCAACCAGAATAGTCCAACTACAATAACAACATATGCATAAAAATGTGTTCGCTTTGTTATATATATTAAGTGAAAGTTCCATCCATACATACAACATTGACAGTGACTAGCCCCAATAGTGGAACATTACAGTCAACACCGCCTGCTCCTCCATAGAGATGTACTCACTCTGCAAATTGGAGAAGCCAAGGCTCATCACAATACTCTCCAAGCCTTCTCTAAGAAATGCATAGCCAAAATATTGGCTCCCAAAAATTGTTACTATAAGTTATGAGATTTTATATATAGTAAAGGGTGGGGTGACCCTTAACATTCCCCTTTGACTTTTGGACTACCCTCATGACTCTTCACATTATAATAGTGATTTTTCACATTCCACGGAATTTCACTTACAACATATTTACAATAATACAATTTCCACATATACCCATGTGGGGAAAAAATAGGGTTGGGTCAGATAAGACAAATAACATCACTCAGGGTCTTGTGGAAACTATATCATCTCGATAACCTTCCTTGCAATGGTCTTCAATGATGAACCGGTACCAAGCATGGTACTATGCTATTGTTTCCCCATACTATTTGATGACATCTTTGTTGAAGCAGACTCTTTCCTCCATGGATTCCGGGTATATGGTTCGGAAACCTCTGTGCAGCTCATCCTAAAGCATGCACAACATTGTCCTAACTATGGCTAGACCATTGGTGTACCTTTTCATGTTCTCTACGCTAAGCTATAAGTCATCACTGGTGGCTTCATGCATCAATTGCTCTATGTACTTGTTGACATCCATCATGACTTGGTTCTTCCTCATGACCTGGGTGAGGGTTCTGATGGAAGGGATCTTGTGCATTCTCGCTATGACATACATACTCCTGAACAACCATGCATAGGAATACTCAATGCTAGTGATGAGTGGATGGATATGCTCATAGTTCCATATCAACATCGGAATTCATTCTTTGTCTAGCTCATCCACTAGCTTCATCCTCTTGTGCAAGTAAAGTGGGGCTCCCTTGTACCTCATTTTCCATTCTTTCATGTGCGCAATAATAGTGTGAATGTATTTGAAAGCTTGGGTTGTTTGTGCACACTGCTACTGAAAATCGTATAGATGGACAACTGCTTAGTGTATAGTGACAAATCTTCTTTACATAGTCCGCATTGTGGCCTCCAAAGTTAATATCTACGCCACTATTAATTTCTTCATCTCTGTCATGGTGAATCTTGCGAACTACTATGTTATATACCTAGCCTCTTGTAATTCCTTCGTCCTTTGATCATTCTCTGCTATCAAGAACTTGACTGTCAAACTCATGGCTTCTGCATAAACCTTATAAACCTCATCCATGGAAACTGGACATCTTCTAACATCTGGTACAATCACCCTTTCTTATATGCACGCAGGTGATGTATGATCATCTAGGAGCTATTTTCTTCATGCCTATACAATCCTCTAATGTGACTCGTCAAATGCTAAATTGTACACATTTGTCTCTGGATCATCATCAAGGAGAAAAAGTTATCCTTCCTTGCTCAAGACTGGTTGTGATTCTAGAGGTGGCGGAGACTGTGGTGCGACCTCTGATTCCCTTGGCATGAGATTGATGTCTTGGTCCTCTAACTCCAATTCCATCTCCATGTCTGTTACCTCAACCAACTGCTCAAACTATTGAGCAAGTTCCTAAACTTGCACCTTCTCACCCTCCTCTTCATTTGTTGGTTGCTCTGATGTCCCAACCTATATCTACACATTTTTCTATGTCAGTGTGCCTTGTCCTTATTCTTGTTCCTATTTCTACCTTTCTTCCCTCTTTCTCCTCCTAAGCTCTCGTTCTGCTTTCAACTTCTTCTCCGTCTCCTACAACTTCCTCTTGGCTTCTTCCAATATTTGTTTCTCCCTCTTTCTCTGCACTATTCTCCTATTTTGTTGTCACCTCTTTGCATCTATCTCCAAATCTCCTCTCTCAACGAGTGGATCTTATTTGAATTTGTAGCTTTACTCAACCTCTACGCTCTCAGAAATATTCCTCTTGCCTTTGTCTTGCACTGGTTTGTTTCCTACTGTTGTTGCCATTGTTTCTTCCTGTGGTCATGCTTCGTGGAGTGATGCTTTCCGTTCTACCACTACTCTAACCAATTTATTGAGCCTCAAGGCATTATAGAAATACCTCCAAGGATCTTCCTCTGGCCAGTGACATGCCCCATGGACCCACGAGAAGTACACATTTACAAAGTGGTTTCTTCATATGTTGTGAGGATCATATGGATTTAAACTCTTAATGCCGAACCCAAACTTCTTCAAGTCCTCAACCTCAACATCTACATCTTTCAAGGTACGGATCTCGTACAACCCAATCTGTAAATGAATAATGGGCCATGGTGCCCTCCTCCTCCTATGAAGTCTTCTTGATAACCTGTTGTGGCCACCAACAACCCCCCTCTTTGTTTGATATTAGCAATAACACCAAGCAAATGGGGACCCTTAATAGAAAACCCAAATAAACATCTGATGAATTTTTTTTTTGTATTTAACTCCTTAAAACTTTATCACGACAGAAGAATGAATATTTTTTCTTATGAGCATAATAAACTACAAAGAAGCGATGCGAAATTCATCGCATTGCATTCATTATGAAGCGCTCTTAAATGAAAAAACTTAAGAAATCTCCGACGGCCGATATGCGACATCGCATATCGCAACATCGCATAAGTAGTGCACAAATGACTGAACGACTAAATTCTGCGATGATGTGATCTGCGAAAATCCGCGATCATAATTTTCTGCAATGACACATCTTGGCAATGGGATCCACGACGCTGTGATGCGAGTCGCAGAAAACGCCCATCGCAAATTTTCCTCGACGTAGTATTCAATGGAAAGTTGTCCGTTAAACAAAATAGGGCGCACGCCTTAAAATAAATTAATGATTGTATGCCAAAGTATTCAGGAAGGACAGTCTCGTGTATTTCAAAGAGTTAGTTCGCTACGGATGTCGTGATTATACATTCATAAGAGCTTAAAGCTTTCATGTCAATCTTTATTACCATTACTCTTTTCCTTTGTATAAACTGTAAGACAGGAAATAACATGAATCAATGTGCAGGAAACATCTAAGGAAAAGGGGAAAGCGTCAATGCTCGGAGAACAGAGAAGAAATCCCTTTAGAAGCAGATGCCGCATGCAACAGGATCACTGACTCCAGAGTATCACTCAACAGATGCTGATGTCAATAGGCCACCCAAAGCTCAGAGTCAAAGACGCACAAAAGCAGCATGTTTACAAAAAACCCTGAAGCTTACACACCAGAAAAGCTCGGAATGAAGAACGGAGGAAGTTTTCGATGCAGAAAATTATTCAGAGAGTTAAGTCTCTAATGTTTTCAGTCATCCGCAAGGTCGGAAACTGAAATAGCAAAAGCAGAATCATTTTAAGGGAAACTTGGGTTATTACCAAGAATACACGCAGTGAATACACCTAGCCAGAGGAAGATTCTTGAAAATATCTTCTAGTTTACCAGAAAGAGGTGCCAGCGCTTGTTATCTCTATTTTCATAGCTCAAACAAAAGCGGAAGGTGACTAGCCGACTCTTCCCAGGCGAATGTTGCATGCTTGCAGCACTAAGGAGAAAATACAGAAATAGTTTAGAATTCAATTTTTAGAAATAGTTTTGCTTTATCATAAGGGCGGTCATTTAAAACTGTATCCTAAATTTATGTAACTAAGTTAATTAGTTAGCAGTATTTAAACCCTTCTCATGCATTTAGAGAAGGGTCCAGAGATTTGTCAAAAACTTATCCTCGGAACATGCACTTCTGCACACTCAGAGGAGGTTTTGATGAATGGATGGATCGAGATTTATTTTTTATTTGCATTTTGATGTCTGCTACTGATGTTGCACTTTTGTACTCTTAGTAGATGTTAGAACAAGTAGAGATAAATCGTTTTTGCTTGAAGTTTGTGAGTAGGATTAAGTCATAAATGGTACTTTTATCTCTTGGCCACTTCTGCTTATATTCTTTAAGTGATATACAGTTTTCAGTTGTTTATATGTTATTGCATGAATATATGACTTATCATTTGGCACTTCTGTACGGTGGAGTCATTTATTTATGTCTGATATATGAATAACTTATTATGCGATATGCTGTTCACAACTGTTTTGCCTAACTTCTTATGCAAAGTGGTTTATCTTAAATGATTTCTATTCTTATGATAGCTGAATGATATTTATTACCAGTTATTGTTTGAAATCTCTTTAGATCGCATAATAGAAGATATACATCCCGGGTTAGCATAGAATAGATGTGTTGTTTCTCATTAGATTACATAGCAATAGAGTTAGTTTAAGAATCTGAATTAAATTAGCTTTAAGTACTCTTAGATCAGCATTATTCAACTCTACCACACACCACACACCCTTAGATTGGGAAACTGGTCCCATTATCCCCAGTTGGACCCGCTATACCAAACGGATAAGGAGCTGCCAACCAAGGTCCGGACCAGGTGGGTATCCCCCTTGTTGTCGACCTGATTTTCGAGGCTTCAACATAACCCTATGGAGATGTGGTATGAAACCTCTTTCATTACTAACTTTTCCGTGGAAAACCTCAGTAGCTGATGCGGGGGCTTCTCCGTGCCGAACATCCTGATGAAGGTTCCACCGGGTGAGAAATACCAATATGAAATGTTAAGCAATGTCTGCATCCCTTTCTAGGAAATGCAAGGTGGATCATGTTCAAATATCATCTTGTACAGTGGGGCGACGAAGTGGTCATATAGCCTTGCCATGACTCCTCTGTAGCTCCACTCAGAGAGTAAATTGCAATAAACATTCACAACTTCCTATGATGACGTCCATGTCCAACCCATGTCAAGGAACTATTGTTGGGCACAAATTGCATCAAGAAGGTATGCAGACATATAAAATATTTCTTGTCTATCCTTATGTGGATTCTTGGAATTTCACACATGCATTTTCAGATGAAGAGCCAACATGTCCGACTAGTTGAAAGGCATTCCCTCATTTTTCCAACTGATCTAACATAACAACCCAACTCTGTAGGAAAGTCTCCATGCTCTCTTGACCATAGAAGTGACATGCGAATATGACTAGGAGTTTGTAAGCCTTCTTAAGTGACTTCGTCTTGTAGACTTGGTTGGGTGTCATCCTAAACTTCGATGGCTCTTTTACCAAATTATTCATGATATCTCTAGTGTTGACATTTTTCATGGGAGTGAAGAAAAGTGCATCCATGTAGTTCATCGACTGTGACAAGTGATACATTTGATGGTAGTTTTCCATCCTGAAGGTGGCAAGCTATGTTCCACTAGTATTGGTCAATGTCATCGTCTCGGGATCAGTATTGTTGAGGAGGTAAATCCCCTATGCGGACAGAGGCGATCCCTACTAGCCCAGACCGGGTCTAGCAACAATCATACAATGCTACCGCACAAGTTCCTAATTGAAAATTAAAGACCAATGATGAGGGCCTACCTGGATTCCAACGCTAGTGCTTGTAGAAGAGGTGATGCTCCCGTTACTTTGCTCTAGCAAATCATGATCCCCACGATCTATGTGATTGGACACCTACACATATGAGAAACGACATAAACAAAAACATAAAATCCAACGTATGCAACGATATATCAGTCAGAAAGGATATAACTCATCATCATTACAAACAACAATAAGAGTGGACCCATAACAATAGTCGTCTATTAATAATAAATAAAGAAGAATACAACCATAGTTCTGACGTCAAATCCTCCTTTGGCTGGGTGATCAGTAGCACATGTCTTGCAAAGCTTGTTGGGAATGGGAACAAGCCTCTCTCTCCTTGGTTATTGGACAAGAATCTCCTTACGTAGATTTGGCCTTATGGGAATGAAGAAGGCTCTTGCAGCATGAAGCCCTTAACAACTTGACAATTCTCAATCTCTAATTTGGAACTAGCTTGCCTAAGGAAAATGGACAAGCTTTTATAGATGGAGGAGGGGGAGTTGGGATCATCCACAATATTCATGGGATTGGCTTTATCACTAAAGAATCTTCCATGAGAGGTGGCAAACCACTTCCCCTCTATGGAGATCCGAAGCCAAACCACCCAACTCAAGATAGATTCAGTCCAGGAGTTTGTTAGGATGAATCTTCCGCTGTTGGTTTGTTAAAAAACACCACTCATTATGGTTGGCGCGAGTGCGACTCTGTGACAGAGCACCAACTGGCACACCCTCTTTGGAGGATTTCCCCTAAAGCTCAGTGTCAAAGACACACAAAAGCAGCATGTTTACAAAAAACCCTGAAGCTTACACACCAAAAAAGCCCGGAATGAAGAACGGAGGCAGTTTTCGATGCAGAAAATTATTTAGAGAGTTAAGTCTCTAACTTTTTCAGTCATCCGCAAGGTCGGAAACCGAAATAGCAAAAGCAGAATCAGTTTAAGGGAAACTTGGGTTATTACCAAGAATACACGCAGTGAATACACCCAGCCAGAGGAAGACTCTCGAAAATATCTTCTAGTTTACCAGAAAGAGGTGCCAGCGCTTGTTATCTCTATTTTCATAGCTCAAACGAAAGTGGAAGGCGACTAGCCAACTCTTCCCAGGCGAATGTTGCGTGCTTGTAGCACTAAGGAGCAAATACAGAAATAGTTTAGAATTAGATTCAATTTTTAGAAATAGTTTTTCTTTATCAGAAGGGCAGTCATTTAAAACCGTATCCTAAATTTATGTAATTAAGTTAATTCGTTAGCAGTATTTAAACCCTTCTCATGCATTTAGAGAAGCGTCCAGAGATTTGTCAAAAACTTGTGCTCAGAACATGCACTTCTGCACCCTCATAGGAGGTTTTGATGAATGGATGGATCGAGATTTATTTTTTATTTGCGTTTTGATGTCTACTACTGATGTTGCACTTTTGTACTCTTAGTAGATGTTAGAACAAGTAGAGATAAATCGTTTTTGCTTGAAGTTTGTGAGTAGGATTAAGTCATAAATGGTACTTTTATCTCTTGGCCATTTCTGCTTATATTCTTTAAGTGATATACAGTTTTCAGTTGTTTATATGTTATTGCATGAATGTATGAGTTACCATTTGGCACTTTTGTATGGTGGAGTCATTTATTTATGTCTGATTATGAAAACTTATTATGCAATATGTTTGTTCACAACTGTTTTGCCTAACTTCTTATGCAAAGTGGTTTATCTTAAATGATTTCTATTCTTATGATAGCTGAATGATCTTTATTACCAGTTATTGTTTGAAATCTCTTTAGATCACATAATAGAAGATATACATCCCGGGTTAGCGTAGAATAGATGTGTTGTTTCTCATTAGATTACAATAGCACAGAGTTAGTTTAAGAATCTGAATTAAATTAGCTTTAAAGTACTCTTAGATAAGCATTATCCAACTCTACACACACACACACCCTTAGATTGGGAAACTGGTCCCATTATCCCCAGTCAAACCCCCTATACCAAACGGATAAGGAGCTACCAACGAAGGTCCAGACCGGGTGGGTATCCCCCTTGTTGTCGACCCGATTTTCAGGGCTTCAACATATTTGGTGCTAGAAGGAGGGCCTGAACTATGAATGGCACCTAAATCAAAATCTAAATACCATTCTGAGAGTAAATCACCCTCATCAACTCCCCCAACTTCCCCAGTACGTTTAAATCCAGAGTCAGAAGTCGATCGAGTATTAACCGCTGCTACATACCCTGATATTTCAGACCAATCTACCATTCAACGCCCTGAAGTTCAAACTCTGATCACAAACTCCAGGGATTTTCTATTTTTACACTGGGGTCTGATAAATCTCAAAGCAGCGTGACTTCACAGTACAATCCTGCTCATCCCCTGACCAGATTAAAGAGCGAAAAATTTGACATCCAGCCAATTGAATTCCCTCTCCCCACCAGGAAAAGAGCAAGGAAAACACCACAACAGTCTGACAGTGAGACTCTTTCATCTACATCGTCCATTTCAACTCCCTCACCACGAAGTCAGCCACCCACATCTTCATTCCAAACCACTCATCCACCTTCCACAATCCCTCTTCTTCAATCATCTAAGATCATAATATCTTCATCTTCCCAGCCTCAGGGATCATCCCCTGCACTTTTAATCACTAGCAACTCAACAATGGCCCAGTCTCCATGGAACAACCCTGGAGCAACTTTAATGCCTCCACCCCTGAGCCAAATACTGGCCCATCCTGAGAAATGGCTACCCAAATTCAATCCAGAAGCAGGCATGCTAGCTAAAGAGCACATTAACAATTTCATTCTTTCTGTCAATCTCAACGGAGTTACCAACGAGGATGCTGTTGTCCAGCTTTTTCCCTATACAATGCAAGGAACAGCCAGGTCATGGTACTTTTCATTACTCTCTGGGTCTATCACAAGTTGGGACATCTTTCAAAATCAATTCCTCACTAAGTTTGGTGATGACAGATCAACGTCAATGTTAATCAGTGACTTATCCAATCTTAAATCCGAGGCTAGAGAACCCATCAAAGATTTCAATTTACGGTTCAATAAGATCCTCAACAAAATTCCCACTGCTTCCCAACCCAGCGAAGAAGTACGGTGTGAATGGTATATCACAGCCTTACCATCAAACTTAGCAGTCTTCGTAGATAGGGCAAATAAAACAACTTTAGTTGAAAACCTGACAGAAGCAATAGCAGTAGAGAAACACGTTATAGCCTTGGAAAAGAGATCTGCGATAGAGGAACGCAAATCTAAAAAGGTCACCTTCAAGGAAGACCCCAAGAAGAAACAGGCGAAATATCCTTTAGATTTGGAAGGGTTGCAGAAAGTATTAAAGACCATGTCCAATGAAATGATTGACATTAAAAATCAGGTGGTAGAAACTTCTTCGAAAAAGCCCTACAAAGCTTTTAAAAGAGGCCCTTCAATGGATGCGAAACCACCCAACGCTATCTCAAATGTCGAATCCGAAGAAGAGGAAGAAGAAGAGAGTACTACTGAAGGGTAGACCGATGATGAAGAATTTGTGGAACTACAAGGAATGTGGGATTTCATCCTCCCACAAGAAGAAGATCAAGAAGCATTTCCGGTTAGCACACGAAGCAAAATCAACTTGATCCTCCCCAAACTACCCCTAAGCAGAAGGGCACAAGCCCTGCATCAAAAGAAAAATTCGCAACAAAGAAAACGACCACTAAAGCGACTCAATCTAGCCCAGTCCAACCTGATCAAACACCTCCATCAAGAACACTAATAGTGTCGGATGAGATGGACTACAATATTATTGATGACATGAAAAAGACTAGGGCTAATATCACTCTTTATGAATTGAGAAAATTGAAACATCAATAGAAGATAATGATAAAAGAATTACATGCCGTGCCTACTACATCTTTGCCTACAGCTGTAGCTTCCCACAACATGGGAAGACCTCCAACCAACACGACCAATAAGATCGATCCAAATGACATCGCCTTGATTGGAGGGAGATCAAGATCTCACACTCCCCCTTTTGTGCTCACTTATGAAATTTTCAATAAAAATGTGCACAATTGTTTGGTAGATTCTGGGGCTTCAACAAATATTTTACCCAGATCAATATGTGCCAAGTTGAATGTTCAACCACAAAAATCCGTAGTGCGCATAGTTCAGCTTGATCGATCTCAAGTCGAAGTGATTGGTGAACTTAATCAAGTCACCATAAGATTGTTGTCTAACCCTAAGGTATGTCAGGTTATCGACATTCTAGTAGCTGATATCCCAAAATTCTATGGTTTAATTCTCAGCACGGATTGGTCTGAAAAACTCCATGGATACTTCTCAACCGACTGGTCGCACATGTGGTTACCCTACAATGGTAAACCAAATCAAATAAAGGTTGAACGAGAGTTACACCAGAAGTACATAGTAACAGAATTGGAGGGGGAAAATGAAGCAATAGCATATAACAGTAGTATCATAGGCAATTACTCTGTAGATTCTTTCCTCAGCAATTTCAATGCTCATACATCACCTCACTTAGAAAATTCAGTTTTGCCCCAAGTCGAAAATGTTTCCCAAACTGATAATTCAAAGTGTGTTAATTTTGTAGAGAAACCTATAAATACATCTTTGTTTTGGAAATTATATTTTGATGGCTCTAAATCTAATGAAGGAGCAGGAGCAGGATGTGTTCTGATTAGTCCAGATGGAGATAAGACCATGCTTACGTGCAGACTGGAATTCGATTGCACAAACAATACAACGGAATATGAGTCCTTCGTGCAAGGCCTATACAAAGCGATCGGGTTGAACGTCAAGTATCTTCAAGTCTTCGGAGACTCTGAGATTGTCGTCAAATAGGTACGTAACACCATACATTGCCTATCAAGTCATTTGAAACACTATCAATCTTTAGTACAAGATCTGACTGAGCATTTCATAGCATTCAATATTTTGTCAATCCCAAGACTCCAAAATGCGAGCGCAGACCTTTTAGCTAACGTAGCCTCTAGACTCATTCCCTCCGAAGATTTTAGTCCAAATAGATTCTCAATAGAATTAATCTTTAGACCGTCCATCCCTGACAACATTACAAACTGGAGAGTATTCAATGACGATCCTGATATTGTAAATTTCCTCACTTCTGAAGGATCCTACTCCAATCAAATAATTGACGAAGACCATCATGATCAACAAATACAACAAAATAGCACTGATAATGCTATATCTAAATCGGTGGTTAAGTTGGAAGACTTATACGATTTGAAAAGTCAGTTTAAAAGGTCTACTAATTCCAAGCTCTACAGTTCAACTTTGAACTATGAATTAGTAAACTTGGGAACCGATGATAAACCACAAAACGTTAATCTAGGCCACAGCCTAGCCCCTGAAGAAAAACTAGCATATATTCGTCTTTTGAGACAATACAAAAATGTTTTTGCCTGGAATTATGATGAGCGGAAGACATACGACACTTCTATTATTCAACATATTATCCCTATGATTGACAACGAAAAACCTGTCCAACAGAAACTCAGAAAAATCCACCCCAATTTAGAAAACCAAATAAAAACTGAGTTGAATAAGTTATTAAAAGCCAGAATAATTTTCCCCGTCAGACATTCCAAATGGGTCTCCAATATGGTACCCGTTAGAAAGAAAAGTGGAGATATTAGAATCTGCATCGATTTTCGGAATCTCAACAAAGCCTGTCAAAAAGACAATTTTCCCCTCCCTCCTATGGAGCAGATATTACAGGCAGTAGCAGGCTCAGAAATAATGTCTTTCTTGGATGGATTTTCAGGATACAATCAAGTGCTGGTACATCCTGATGATCAGTTAAAAACCACATTTCGAACTAAATGGGGCACATACGCATATCGAAAAATGCCATTTGGTTTGATCAATGCCGACGCTACATTTCAGAGAGCCATGGACATCGCATTCAAAGGTTTAGTCAATAAATCTGTAGTAATTTATTTGGATGATATAACAGTGTACTCCAAGAAGCGAAGCGACCATCTCAAAGACTTGAAAAATATTTTCAACGATGTTTAAGGTATGGGATTTTCAATTAACCAAAGAAATATTTTTTCGCATTAAGTGAAGGAAAATTTCTAGGATTCATAGTATCAAATATTGGTATTCACATTGAGCCTGAGTAGAATCAAGAATTTCTTGAAATATCCCTACCTCATAATAAAAAGGCCATGCAATCTTTTCTTGGTCAAATCAATTTTGTGAAAAGATTTGTCCCAGATTTTTCACGAATTGTTTCTCCTTTGCAAACCACGATAAAAAAGAATTCAAATTTCAAATGGGGTCAAGATGAGCATGAAGCATTCAACCTGATCAAACAAGCTATCATTAATGCTTCATATTTAACAACCCCAAATTTTTCAGAATCTTTTATCTTATACACATTCGCCTCAGAGAAATCATATGCTGCGATTCTAACTCAAGCGAATCAAGAGAAAGTGGAAGCTCCGATCGCATTTTTTAGCTCGAATCTACAAGGTGTTGAACTTAACTATTCAGACGTGGAGAAACAGGCATATGCTGTTTTCAAAGCGATCAAATACTTCAGACCTTTCTTACTTAAAACCCATACCAAGGTCATAGTACTGTTTCCAGCGGTAAGAAATATTCTAATACAGAAAGACGTGGGTGAAAAAAGAGTAAATTGGATCACTGCTTTACAAGAATACGACCTTGATATCAAACCAGCAAGCATTGTGAGAGGTCAAGGCTTCTGCAAAATGTTAGCTGGATCATCGCAAATTCCTGAAAATTCATCTGAAGAGGTACAAACGTATGAGGTAAGCCTAAACGATACAGAATCATTATATGCTGACACCATTTATTATCTTAAGAACGGGTATGCTCCAACACACCTGGATCACGCCAAGAAAAGAGCTTTGAGACTGAAAGCTAAACAATATCAGCTCATAAATGATGTTCTTTTTAAAAATAATTATGATTCTATGCTTCTTAGGTGTCTTGAGAAAACTGAAGCCGAAAAGGTTTTGCAGGAACTCCACGATGGACCCGCAGGCAGACACTATGCTGGAGATGCTATTGCACATAAGATCCTACGTGTAGGATATTATTGGCCCACACTGTTCAAAGACTCACACAGTTACGTGAGGAAATGCCAAGTCTTCCAAACTACTGCAGGGAGACAAAAGAAACCATCCATGCCACTACAGCCGGTAAACATCGAACAACCGTTTAGTCAGTGGGGCTTGGACATAATAGGTGAGATCGTTCCTCACTCTTCTAAGCAACATAGATACATCCTCACGACAACAGATTATTTTACTAAATGGGTAGAATCAATTCCTCTCAGGACAGCTAATTCTGAAAACATCTTTGAATTCATAGATCAATTTATAATCACTAGGTTTGGATTGCCGACGGCTTTGATGTTTGATAATGCCTCGTACTTTTCTGGGAATGCAATGACTGAGTTCGCACTTAAAAGAGGGTTCAAACTGAAATATTCGGCCAACGACTATCCGCAAAGAAATGGATTAGCTGAGTCAACAAATAAAAACCTAATCAGGATCATTAAAAGAACAGTTGACTAGAACCAAAAGATTTGGCACAAAACTTTGGTAAATGCTTTATGGGCAGATAGAATAACGAAGAAAGCTTCAATTGGCACTCCTCCCTTTAATTTAGTTTATGGGAAGGAAGTGGTTCTTCCAACTCACTTAATGATCCCTTCCTTGTCTTTAGTTCAATACATCGATGAAGTATCTACTTCCTCCTTACAATTAAGACAAATGGAAATAATTAAATTAGAAGAACAACGAGAACAAGCTAAGAAAACCCATGCTCAAAAAATTTCAAATGGGAGATCTAGTTTTGAAATGGGATAAGGCTCATGAAGAGAAGGGAAAACATACAAAATTCTAGAAAATGTGGCTTGGTCCTTTTCAGATTGTAGAAGTCATAGGCCCATCAACGTTTGTGTTGTAGGATTTAGCAGGTAGAAAGGATTCTTTGCCTGTTAATGGACAGATCCTGAAAATATATTTTCCATAGAAGATTACTCTTCTATTTTTTGTAGGATAGCTTTTCATTTTTTTTTTTTTCTTCTTTCTTATAAATAAAACCCGTTTTAGATGGTTACTACAGGAGTTCACAAAAAAAAAAACACCAAATTCTCTGTTAGATTTTGATTTTTTCACTTGTACAAATAGTAAAAAATTTTGAAAAATCTGATCTTTATTATTGACGGATAGAGTTAACTTTAGTCTAGATATGATACTAGTTTCAACTTCAAAGAATTGTATGAAAGCAACCTTTGGCAAAAAAATTGTTTTATATCAGCACAATGAAAGGTATCAATAATAAAATAAATATTCTCTATAAAATTGTTGTTTTCAAACTCTATTATTGTCGTCCAGAGCTTTCTTAAGGAAAAACAATGGTTTCCTCCCTGCTAAAGAAAATCGCAGCATTCAGAGAAACAATCCGAGGAAAACCACTATATCTCAAAGATATTGAGGTCTCATCACGAGCCACTTATCATGATCACCGATATTATAACTTCCTGACTGTGCCAATATTTTCCACCAAAACAGGGCAACGACTTAAGATTGTTCATCAAAAGACAAGGGTCTCATCACGAGCCAGGCTGTTCAGCAAAAGTGTAGATCAGTTGAATGACTATGTCATAATTTGGCCACCAAACAAGACATTGTTCTTTAGAGAACAAAAAAGGAAAAAGTGTCAAAAGGGTTTTTCTCTGAAAGGTTGTAAATAGCCTTAAGCAGGATAAAGGATCATTGCTGGGTAACAGGTAACCCTGTCGAGGCTATGGACGCCTGCTGGCAGCAGAGGCTCTACCTACGACAAATGAGCATATTTTAAAAGGCCAGCACACAGAGATGACCTTATTTTATCTTTAAAAAACCAAGTAATGGCTGGTGTAAATGCAAGGATTAAACTTGAGGAAGAAAACAATTGGAATAGAAAAAGGTTGAAACAAAATATCATTGATAGTATAAGGCATAATGTACTCTATCTGTCCATAACAAAATTTAGACTTATGAAAATTTTTCTATTTCGGAAGTTAAAATTCAATAGAAAAGCAGAGATAACTGGTTCTTCCCAATGAATCACCATTGTTGTGGCCACCAACAACCCCCCTCTTTGTTTGATATTAGCAATAACACCAAGCAAATGGGGACCCTTAATAGAAAACCCAAATAAACATTTGATGAATTTTTTTTTTGTATTTAACTCCTTAAAACTTTATCACGACAAAAGAATGAAACGTTTTTCTTATGAGCATAATAAACTACAAAGAAGCGATGCGAAATTCATCGCATCGCATTCATTATGAAGCGCTCTTAAATGAAAAAACTTAAGAAATCTCCGACGGCCGATATGCGACATCACATATTGCAACATCGCATAAGTAGCGCACAAATGACTGAACGACTAAATTCTGCGATGATGCGATCTGTGAAAATCCGCAATCATAATTTTCTGCGATAACACATCTTGACAATGGGATCCACGATGCTGCGATGCGAGTCGCAGAAAACGCCCATCGCAAATTTTCCTCAGCATAGTATTCAATGGAAAGCTATCCGTTAACCAAAATTGGGCACGCGCCTTAAAAGAAATTAATGATTGTATGCCAAAGTATTCAGGAAGGACAGTCTCGTGTATTTCCAAGAGTCAGTTCGCTACGGATGTCATGATTATACATTCATAAGAGCTTAAAGCTTTCATGTCAATCTTTATTACCATTACTCTTTTCCTTTGCATAAACTGTAAGACAGGAAATAACATGAAGCAATGTGTAGGGAACATCTAAGGAAAAGGGGAAAGCGTCAATGCTCGGAGAACAGAGAAGAAATCCCTTCAGAAATGAATGCCGCATGCGACAGGATCACAGACTCCAGAGTATCACTCAACAAATGCTGATGTCAATAGGCCACCTAAAGCTCAGAGTCAAAGACGTACAAAAGCAGCATGTTTACAAAAAACCCTGAAGCTTACACACCAGAAAAGCCCAGAATGAAGAACGGGGGCAGTTTTCGATGCAGAAAATTATTCAGAGAGTTAAGTCTCTAACTTTTTCAGTCATCCGCAAGGTCAGAAATCGAAATAGCAAAAGCAGAATCAGTCTAAGGGAAACTTGGGTTATTACCAAGAATACACGTAGTGAATACACCCAGCCAGAGGAAGATTCTCGAAAATATCTGCTAGTTTACCAGAAAGAGGTGCCAGCGCTTGTTATCTCTATTTTCATAGCTCAAACGAAAGTGGAAGGTGACTAGCCGACTCTTCCCAGGTGAATGTTGCGTGCTTGTAGCACTAAGGAGCAAATACAGAAATAGTTTAGAATTAGATTCAATTTTTAGAAATAGTTTTGCTTTATCAGAAGGGCGGTCATTTAAAACCGTATCCTAAATTTATGTAATTAAGTTAATTCGTTAACAGTATTTAAATCCTTCTCATGCATTTAGAGAAGGGTCCAGAGATTTGTCAAAAAATTGTCCTCGGAACATGCAGTTCTACACCCTCAGAGGAGGTTTTGATGAATGGATGGATCGAGATTTATTTTTTATTTGCATTTTGATGTCTACTACTGATGTTGCACTTTTGTACTCTTAGTAGATGTTAGAACAAGTAGAGATAAATCGTTTTTACTTGAAGTTTGTGAGTAGGATTAAGTCATAAATGGTACTTTTATCTCTTGGCCATTTCTGCTTATATTCCTTAAGTGATATACAGTTTCAGTTGTTTATATGTTATTGCATGAATGTATGAGTTACCATTTGGCACTTTTGTACGGTGGAGTCATTTATTTATGTCTGATATATGAATAACTTATTATACGATATGTTGTTCACAACTGTTTTGCCTAACTTCTTATGCAAAGTGGTTTATCTTAAATGATTTCTATTCTTATGATAGCTGAATGATCTTTATTACCAGTTATTGTTTGAAATCTCTTTAGATCGCATAATAGAAGATATACATCCCGGGTTAGCATAGAATAGATGTGTTGTTTCTCATTAGATTACAATAGCATAGAGTTAGTTTAAGAATCTGAATTAAATTAGCTTTAAAGTACTCTTAGATCAGTGTTATCCAAATCTACACACACACACACCCTTAGATTGGGAAACTAGTCGCATTATCCCCAGTTGGACCCGCTATACCAAACGGATAAGGAGCTGCCAACCAAGGTCCCGACCGGGTGGGTATCCTCCTTGTTGTTGACCCAATTTTCAGGGCTTCAATATAACCCTATGGAGATGTGGTATGAAACCTCTTTCATGACTAACTTGTCCGTGGAAAACCTCAGTAGCTGATGTGGGGGCTTCTCCGTGCCGAACATCCTGATGAAGGTTCCACCGGGTGAGAAATACCAATATGCAATGTTAAGCAATGTCTGCATCCCTTTCTGGGAAATGCAAGGTGGATCATGTTCAAATATCATCTTGTATAGTGGGGTGACGAAGTGGTCATATAGCCTCGCCATGACTCCTCTGTAGCTCCACTCAGTGAGTAAATTGCAATCAACATTCACAACTTCCTTTGATGGTGTCCATGTCCAACCCATGCCAAGGAACTATTGTTGGGCACAAATTGCATCAAGAAGGTATGCAGACATATAAAATCTTTCTTGTCTATCCTTATGTGGATTCTGGGAATTTCACACATGCATTTTCAGATGAAGAGCCAACATGTCCGACCAGTTGAAAGGCATTCCCTCATTTTTCCAACTGGTCTAACATAACAACCCAACTCTGTAGGAAAGTCTTCGTGCTCTCTTGACCATAGAAGTGACATGCGAATATGACTAGGAGTTGGTAAGCCTTCTTAAGTGCCTTCGTCTTGTAGACCTGGTTGGGTGTCATCCTGAACTTCGATGGCTCTTTTACCAAATTATTCATGATATCTCTAGTGTTGACATTTTTCATGGGAGTGAAGAAAAGTGCATCCATGTAGTTCATCAACTGTGACAAGTGATACATTTGATGGTAGTTTTCCATCCTGAAGGTGGCAAGCTATGTTCCACTAGTATTGCTCAATGTCATCGTCTCAGGATCAATATTGTTGAGGAGGTAAATCCCCTATGCGGACAGAGGCGATCCCTACTAGCCCAGACCAGGTCTAGCAACAATCATACAATGCTACCGCGCAAGTTCCTAATTACAAATTAAAGACCAATGATGAAGGCCTACCTAAATTCCAACGCTAGTGCTTGTAGAAGAGGTGACGCTCCCGTTACTTTTCTCTAGCAAATCATGATCCCCACGATCTCCGTGAATGGACACCTACACATATGAGAAACGACATAAACACAAACATAAAATCTAGCGTATGCAACGACATATCAGTCAGAAAGGATATAACTCATCATCATTACAAACAACAATAAGAGTGGAACCATAACAATATTCGTCTATAAATAATAAATAAAGAAGAATACAACCATAGTTCTGACGTCAAATCCTCCTTTGGCTGGGTGATCAGCAGCACATGTCTTGCAAAGCTTGTTGGGAATGGGAACAAGCCTCTCTCTCCTTGGTTATTGGACAAGAATCTCCTTACTTAGATTTGGCCTTATGGAATGAAGAAGGCTCTTGCAGCATGAAGCTCTTGGTAACTTGACAATTCTCAATCTCTAGAACTAGCTTGCCAAAGGAAAATGGACAAGCTTTTATAGATGGAGGAGGGGGAGTTGGGATCATCCACAACATTCATGGGATTGGATTTATCACTAAAGAATCTTCCATGAGAGGTGGCAAACCACTTCCCCTCTATGGAGATCCGAAGCCAAACCACCCAACTCAAGATAGATTCAGTCCAGGAGTTTGTTAGGATGAATCTTCCGCTGTTGGTTTGTTAAAAAACACCACTCATTATGGTTGGCACGAGTGTGACTCTGTGACAGAGCACCAACTGGCACGCCCTCTTTGGAGGATTTCCCGCATTGTCGTGAGTGCTGCACTGTGGAACTGCACCAATGGAAAAAGGGTTATTTTTATGGGTTTTTAGCAGGAGATGTCTTAAGGGAAAATGAAGTTCAAGTTCAGGGGAATGTAATGCAAGTGTTTGTAGGTCATGTCACTTCTCATAGGTCCTGGAATGAGTCCTCCAAGATGCGGGAGAGGGGTAACAGGGACAGTGACAAATTGTTGTGTAACAGGTATGTGAGACAACCCAGTGAATGATATCTATGCATGGGAAGGCGGGGTACCTACATGCAACCCTGTACAAGCATGACTTGTGGATGTTGACATAGACTTGTCGATCTTCCAAATATTCCTTGATAGTGCCTACAAATATTTCCTTTATTTCTTTCCATGTGACCTTCATTTTCTTCTCTATGAACAATTGCATGTTTGCATAGATGGGCAAGTTCATTGGCACTTGTTCAACCATGACTCCAGTGCTACTCTCTACAGTGTCCTTTTATCCATCTCTCTTGGAAACCATGATACATGTATTGTTGAGAGACTTCTTAACAACTAATGTAACTGGAGACAAAGCTTACACTCACAATAAGAAAATGTCAGTTTAAAAACACAAAGGACTTCAAGGATCGATCATGTAACAAACTGGGTGACTGTTGGGTAAGATTGCGCATTAGTGACTCTCGGAGGTTGGGGGAATGTTAGCTGGAACTGTGCATTGCATAGTCCCAACTGCCAGTGAGACCTGCTGCTGACTAGAACTGCGTAGAGCGTAGTCCAGCTGGGTTAACTCTAGACTGGAACTATGTAGTGCGTAGTTCTATCCGACTTGATTTCTGGCTGGGTCTACGAATTATGCAATCCCAGTGGGAAAGACTAGGCACTGTCTCCTAGAACTACGTAGAGAACATTTGGAGGCTAGTGATAGGCAAATTCTATGCAATTCTTGGAGGAAAGGAAGAGGCTTGAGTTCCGCGAATGTGTAGTGCATACTGGACAAAGCAGAATCTGAGCCGAGGCAGCCGAGATTTTCCCAATGGAAACTTGATTACGAGTATGTTTGAATGCATGAATGAAGGATGGTGTAGATAGGAGTGAATGATCATGCATGCAATCAAAACACATGGAGGAAACGGTCAAATCGATGAACAATGAAGCTAGTGGGGAGAGTCACCGCAACGACGATCATTGGTGTAAAAACAGTGTTATGCATTCAACACTTAAGAAAGACAATGCAAAACTTAAACAACACTTCTACAAGTTAAAAAAAACTAAAACATCAGTGATCATTCAATAAAACATGCAAAATAACATTTACGCTAGCCAAGGAAATAAAAGTGACAAAAAAGCAGCAGAAGACTTGAAAAGTGAAACTTGGAAAAGTTGTGTCGACTATGTCGAAGGTTATAGGTGCCTTGGGAATTCCAGAGCTCTAATATCAAATCTATAGAATGAGATCTGGGACATAGTTTAAATATATTTGATCGATTTAGGGTTTATGACGCGCATGCCAAAAATCTAGTAAAAAGTGACAAGTGGCTGGAAGTTTCCAAAATCAACTTGAGTGCAACTCCCAGTGCTAAAAATAGATCCCTATTTTTTAGGGATGCTTTTTTTCTTTTTTTCTTTCTTAGGAAAGGTCTCCATGCATGCATGGAGAAATTTCGTAGTTTTGGAGGGAACCAAGCAACCTTCTAGCACATGCATCAGACACCAAATGAGGAATGGTTCTGCGTAATTCCTAGGAACTAGATAACACTTAGAGTCTTTGGGTTGAAACGTTGAGTCTAAGTAGAAAGTCGAGTCTTTGGGTCGTAGAGTAGGATAAGGCTCTGTAGCTGAGTGCGCAAAGGCCTAGTAATCCACAGCTGAGTGTGCGGACCCTTGCAGCTGAGTGCGCAGGGCAGGTTGAGTCTGTAACTGATTGAAGCATTAATAAAGAGAAGTTTTACCTTATTTCTGTGTATTGTTTCCTCTCTTATGCATTGAATTATATTGGGCATGAATTGCAAGTTTACTATTTATTGACTACGCAAAGTTATATGAATATGTTGAATGAGCGAATATAAGATAAAGTATTTGTTTATGCAAAGATAACTAACTATTATAAGAAGATAAGTAAGATCCGCAGTGTAACTAGGGGAAATAGCGCAGATCACTGCTCTAGCAATGCGAAAGCCCCATAGCCCCTAGTTAGGGCTGCGGGAAGGTGAATACAATAGGGCACGAAGGCCTCGAAGGTCAAGAAAGTGCGTGAAGTAACCTGCATGAAGGTATTCACAGTTGGACTAAATCGACCCCTCAGAAATCTCAAGGGTGTGGAAACTTGGTTCCAACAGCCCCCCATACTACTTCAGGTGAGACCTCAGTCCGCGCTCCACGGACTGTTGCCGAAAGGGCCAATAGTATAGGTATTTCTTTGGCTAAATAAATACGAACCCGGGACAGGCCCCATCAAGCCAACAAATGGTTCCATTTTTGGGACTGGACTCTGCATAGAGATGTCTAATGTCGTATCATTGGAATCCAACTAAGAAAGAAATTGAAGGATAGTTGGATATGAGAATTAACGAATTCGCGGCGTAGGAGAATAGGAATTTGTGACTATCAAAGGAAGAGAGGTTAGACTGCTACCTGTACATGGAGATCCACGAAATTTTCTTTACATCTTTCCCTAATGGGATTTACGAGTGGATCACGAAGCTAGCAGATAGCCAAGGAAGGTGCAAACTCGATAGTCCTATTGTGTGGACCCAAGATTTGGTGTGAAGATTGGAAGAATCGGAGGATAAGATCGCACGTGATGTTGATCATTGGCTCAATCAGATTATAGGAGTATTCATTCCTGAGTTTGCAGTAGATACTTGAGTTAGCTACAGCGAGGCAGAGTGACGCTTTCTCAAAGGACCGAGAGGTAAGTATGTAAAGTCTCTAAATACTTGGATTAAAATATTAGTGTGTGAAACAAGGGTTACAAAATTACCTTGATGTCCAGAGCTACACGAAGTGTAAAAACCTACAGAAACAAAGGAAGTACGAGACCAGAGAATAACCCTTTGATTTCACCTCTGCAAGGGGATGACGAACAGCTCACGAAAGTCTCACCGAGGAGTGAAATAAATTTGATAAGATAGAGGATTCTGCGCATACCACCCCCACCCACACCACCACAATCTTCACTTCCTTCACCCCCATCTTCGCTCATACCACCTCCACCACCACCATGAGTCAATATGGCAAGCACAATAAATTTGCCTATGTTTAAGGGAGTACGAAATGAAGATCTGAACCAGTTTGGTTGATGATAAGGGTTGTATGGGAAGCACAGGGAGTCACAGATGATAATATAAAGAAAGCAACACTGGTCAGTGCCCTGCAGGATCACGCACTGACCTGGTATATTAAACACTCAAATGACAATCCGAACGTGGGGATCACAGATATCCAAATTGCGCTAAACAGAGAATTTAGCAAGCCGAAGTCAAAGGCGCAGTCGATCATTGGATTCAAAGAGATCACAATGCTACCAGGGGAGACTCCTTGGGAGTTGGATCGGAGACTAAAGTGCATAATTTGCGAAGCTAATATGACTCTAACAGATGGATAGCACCGCGAATGGTTTGTAGCATCGCTAATGCCGCATTTGAGGAACACGCTATCACAACAGAGGTTAACAACTCAGGAAAAGGCCTTGGAGATCGTGATAAGGCTACATGACACCCCAATACATGATCCTAATCTAGGAGTTTAGTAGATCCATATGCAGTTGAAAAACTTATGCCTTGAGATGCAGAGTCTGAAATAAGATAGGACAGCTCACCTGGAAATGCGCAAAGAAGTATGGTGTGTAAAATGCAAGGGTCAAGGACATGACAAAGACCACTGCCCGATGTTCACAAATTACCTCGTAAGAGGAGGGTCGATGTCATTAAGAATGGAGGCACAAGTGGGACCTAGCATGACGCATGCTTTTTGGTGCATGATTTTTCAAATAGGAGGGAAGCATGCTACGAACAACTACCATTTGTTACAAATGTACACACATAATTCGCAACAGTTGTTCTGTAATTTTTGTAGATCGATTGGAAATAATGAGCACACCTGTAGAAGCTATGAGATGATGATGGATAGGACTCCCACCTACATAGTTTAGGCTAAAATATGGCCCCTTGACCAAAACACAAGAGTGGTGTGAACCAAATGCGCGGACGAGGCTGAGGTGGAGGAGGACCAGGAAGAGGTCGTGGACAACTGATATTTTACAATTTCGGGGGGGCAGGACATCATGCCCATGATTGTATGAATCCAACGCATCCATCATGTCTATATTGTACCTTGTTTGACCATGAGACGGAGGATTGTCCCACGCTGATAGCTAGCTTGCGTGATAAGGGAGTGCTCCAACCTCTCCCGACTCAGAACTTGCTCATGATGAGGTCTGAGTCAAGCGAGGAAGACCCAAATGTGAACATTATGCTCTGAAGTGGAAATATGATAGGAGATGATAAAGGTAAACAACCTGAAGATAGTACTTGGGTTCATAGGGCTCCGATGAAAGAACCAGAGTTTGATTTGGAGCGCGTTAATGAGACCTTCATGGAAGCAAGGAAGATCTTCATTGATGCCTCCATTTTAGTAAGCAAAGATAGATCGGAGCCGAAAATGGACCCATCTATGCTTACAACATTCCTAGAAACATGTATGAAACTACTGCGCAACAGTAAGGCTCTAAAGGGATTGCAGGAGCTCATTAATAGATGCACTGGGACCACGCCAGGAGAACCGTACGTAGTCCAGAAGATTGGAAAGCATGCGACGAGGACGAGAAGAGAAATGAGGTTGACCGCACAGATTAGAGAATATGAGATGGACCTAGGATCGAACGCGAACGTTCTACCAAAGTAGACATGGGAGCGCATGGGAAGGCCTACATTGCAATGGTCTCCTATCCAGCTACAAATGATGAACTAGCAAAAGATAATACCTATGGGGAGATTGCAGGGAATCATCGGGGATATTGAAGGGGCAAGCATGCTGGAAGACTTTGAAGTGATAGAGATTGTTGATGACAGCAATCCCTACCCTGCATTCTTAGGAATCGATTGGGCCACTGACATGAATGGCATGATTAATCTGAAGAAGCATAAGATGATTTTTGAGAAAAAGTCTTTGCCCGTAGTCGTACCTTTCGAACTTGCGGAAGGATCATGCTACACAAAATCGGTGTGCGACTATGAAAGCGACAACGATTTCGACTGCATCTACAAGATAACCATGCAAGAGAAATACTACGTAAATCCCATTGCGGATGGATGGATCTCATGGGAGCGCGAAAGCTCCTGTACATTGAATTCTTATGACGAGATAGAGCGATGGTAGAATCGGTTGCACAAGGTGACCACGATGAACTGTAATATGATGAAAAGATTGTTGCACTTCGTATCAATAGAAGTGAGGGATCTACCTACTTATGATGGGTTAAGTGAGGTAGATACTTTCTTGAACATATTTGAAATGGAGGTGTTGGAACAACAACGTTTTGAGGCTATGAAATGGGTACTACACGCTACGCCTACGAGGTGTTGGGGTACACACCAAGGAAGCTTTGAGGACTAGTGCAAATGCAGGAGAATGATGCACATGTGTTTTAGGAAGCCTCGGATGTGGCTAACGGATAAATATAATGTACGGGATGGCCCACACACGCATCTCTTTAGGTGGGTATAAGCATATGGTAAACAACCTGCATGGATGTACGTGGACTTCGCGTTGGGGAACATGGTCAATAAGAATGTGTTGGCGAGGCATTTGCTCAAATGGTCCCTCCAGTTTGGAAGACAAAGTGTCAAAAGAATGAGTGTGCAGAAATTTACCCATGCAGAAGCCTTTAACAAAGTGTGTGAAGCACTGAACAGGGTAGATAAGGCGCAGCGAAGTGATTGGGACCTACGTGTACCAAAAGTTTTGTGGGCTTATAGGAAAACATACAAGAAACTGATGGGATAGATGCCTTTGAGGCTAGCCTATGGAGCAAACGTTGTAGTCCCAATAGGGTATCTTATGCCTAGTCCATGCATAGCAGCGCCGGTGGATATGATAGTTTGCAATGCCTTGGAAGAAGGCATTGCACAACTGAATGAAGAAGAATGTTTGGGACCTGAGGAAGAAATTCGACAGGGTGATCTTAGGCTCCAAGAACTCATGAAAGAAGAAGTGCGGTTAAGGGAGAAAAGCGCTTTGGTGGAAGTGGAAGTCAGGAAGCTTGAGGAAGAAATAAAGGATTTTCTCGATAAGAAAATTGTGGTGATAAAACAGGGTGCCCACAATTATGTTGACAAATTTAGGAACTATCGGCGAGAGTTGATCAGATTGATGCTTTGGATTGGACCGTATATCACTAGAGGGATCACTGATGATGGCACGATGCAGATGGTGAACTGCGCGATGCAGACCGTAAAAATAAAATGTGGATTTTTCCCATGAAAAGTGAGTGATGATCAGTTAAAGTTGTATACAAGTGGCCCGGCCACTTGACTAGCTGTGGGAAATACAGTCTTAGCGCTCCAGGCAGTTGGAAGGAGGTGTGGGACTATAAACTGCTCTGCCCGAGAGCTACGCGATGTCAGGGCTGCACGCAGGTGTGAAGTGTCACGGGGTCCGTGACATCGCAAGGGTAGTTGCGCTGCCACGCGAGTCCATTGGAAAGTGACCGTTGTAGTCACTATTCACAATGTGATGCTTGACTTGAGACCAAATAGAGCGGGCAGTAGGCATTTAAGGCGAGTTTTATGGGCAAGATTTGGGAAAATTTGCCACCAAGGGAGCATTAATGGACTGGATTTGGGGGGAACGGTCGAATTCAAATTCAAAAGGTGCTATAAATTACAAAGGACTGCCCAGCACACAACACTCGGTCATTTGAGAATTGATCTATTGCGCACCCCGAGTATTCCGAACCGAGACCTGTTTTTCCTGTGGAGAGCATTGTTTGAGCACCTGATTGAATAGCTGAGAGATTTTTGGACAAACAAGATGGCAACGTATGAAGAAGCCAGGGAAATTGTAGAAATGACCGCCGAAGAAGCCGCACAGGCCATGACCATAGAAGATGCCCCTGAGAGCACCGAGATTTTTGCAGAAATCCCTAAATCACCATGCATGACGAGACCAAAGAAAGATAAATAGCCCATGATACTAGTGCATGTCTCCCCTCAAAACCCACTGCAAACTAGATTAACAATGGAGGAAAAAGGGAAAGTGGTTAACTTGGAAACCGATGAGGAGGAAGAAGAACTTGAGGATATCATAATTGAAGAGGATGAGGATGTGGGAATGGAGGAAGAAACCAAGGGCATAGTCCCTTTAACCAAGCTTCTTGCATATGTCCCTCCATAGAAGGGGAAGGAAAAGGTGCTCAAGGACCTAGACGATAGTAAAAGCCCTCTGCAAACTCCTCTGTTAACTGATGATATCATTTTCAAAGGAACGCACTTGGGAAGGGTGCCAAGCTTAAAGTTCAAAGATTGGGATCTCACTGACCACGATAAATTCCCTCACTTGGTGACCGCGCACCTCATGAAGCCAAAGAAACACACCGTGGTAGGAGTTATAGAGTTGGAGCCCCTCAAATGGTTGCGTGGGGTCGAAAACGCAGGGTTGTTGAACCTACTCTCGGTGCCACATTACCATCGTGCCCTAGTAACTATCTTCATCATCAGGAAGCTTCTCTTCCTAGTGCATAATGGGTGTTTGTGACTAGAGGAGCCCATCCCCATCACAGACCACCTGATCCATCGAATTACCCGACTCCTATGTAAAGGAGAAGACCCCATAGACATTTCGGAGGGTAAAAGCAATGATTTGGCCATCGCAAAGGCCATGAAAAAGAAATACAACTTGGAGAAGAAAAAGACGGGCTACAGAATATCTAGTATCAACAAAAAGGAAGTCAAATTTGTGACTCAGATACTAGTAGGTAAGGTCATGTGGAAGTGTCGCGCAAATGAGGTAACCGCGCCAGTGGTTGCACTTGCCGAATAGTGCGCAGAGGGGGTCTAGTTTAACTGGTCTGAATTCTTGTGCAAGGAGTTCCTGGAGAATTGTGGCAAGGCATGGGAACAAGGGAAAGCCTTCCACTATGCATGGCTTCTGCTGTCCATAGTGCCGGTGGCTGGGGAATTTCTTGAGGACAGCCAGTTCCCCACAATAGTAAGGGATCTCCCAGAAGCTGCAAAGTACACTTCGCTGTGGGCTACTAAAGACACACACCACATCCACGACAGTAAAATATTTTGGGTGTTCATGGAGATGAACATTAGGATGGTGATTAACCGCAAGCCGTGATTATCACCCACTGTCTACAATAGCCTACAAAATTTTGCAGAGTTTAAAGTGGACTTTCAACACATCTACCTCAAAGCACGCAAGGACCCTGACAAGAAGTGGAACGAACTACCATATGTGGCCACAGATGATGTGATCTTTGACGTACTTAACACGTGGTTGTCAAAGTGGTGCACTCCAAACATCTCTGCAATGGAAAATTCTTTTGCGCAGAAAAATAAGGAGGCAAAACTACATGTGGCACAGTTGATGGAAAAGAGAAGAAAAGAAGCAATAGCAGCAAAGGCGCAGGAGGTGCGGGACACTGGGCAAACAACAACAGAACAAAAGAAGGTTGTAGCAAAAGCACAGAAGGTAGCAGAAATGGAGCATGAGGGCCGGAAGTTGCCTTCACCTAAGCAAGAGCAAGAGATGGAAACAGAGATAAAGGAGGGCGGCACGGACCCACAGACAGCGTCAACACTATTGAAGTGCCAACGCCTGAGACAATAGATGGGGTTGTTGTGTAGGTAAATCCCCTCTGCGGATAGAGGCGATCCCACTAGCCTAAATGGGATCTAGCAACAATCAAACAACGCTAACACGTAGGTTCCTAATTGCAGAGTAAAGACCGATGATAAGGGCCTACCTCAAATCCAACGCTAGTATTTGTAGAAGAGTCATCGCTCCCGTTCTTTCACTTTAGCTGGTCACAATCCTCATGATCCTCGTGAACAGACACCTGCACATGTAGAGAAAAACACAAATACGAGCATAAAATCCAAGAAATGCAGCTATGTATCAGTCAGAAAGGATACAACTCAAACATCATTATAAAGACAATAAGAGTGGAACCATAATGATAGTCATCTATTATTATTGATAAACAAGAGAGAATACAACCAAGTTCTGATGTCAAATCCTCCTTTGGCTGGGTGATCAACAACACATGCCTTGCAAAGCTTGTAGGGGATGGGGAACAAGCCTCTCTCTCCTTGGTTACTTGGACAAAGATCTCCTCATTAAAGATGTAGCCTTATGGGGATGAATAAGGCCTCTTGTAGCATGAGCTTAGCAATTCTCAGACTTTGGGACTTAGAATTTGGAGCTTGAAGAGTAGAATTACTAACTATCTTGTCAAAGGCAAAGGGACAAGCTTATATAGAGAGAGGAGAAGGAGATAAGATCATCCACAAGATTCATGGGATTGTCCTTATCATTAGGAAGCTTCCATGAGAGGTGGAGAACTACTTCCCTTCTATGGAGATTCGAAGCCCAACTGAACTAACTCAAAATGGAATCAGTTAATGAATAGGTGAGGAAGAACCTTCACAAGTTGGTTTGTTAAAAACTTTACCCAATTGGGTTGGCACTAGTGCGACTTTGAGACAGAGCGCCAGCTGGCGCGCCCTCTTTGGAGGATTTTCCTCATTGGCACGAATGATACTCTGTGGAACAGTGCTAATGGAAAAAGGGCTATATTTATGGGTATTTTGCAGAAGGTATCTTCAGGGCATATGAAGTACATACTCAAGGGGATACAATGCAGGTGTTTTCAGGTTATGTCACTTCTTACAGGTCCCGGAATAGGTCCTCCAATGTGCGAGAGAAGGGGTAACAGGGACAGTGACAAAATACTGTGTAACAGATGCCCCCTAAAGCATGAAGCCCGAGAGAGAGAGGGGTGAAATGCTTTACAAGAACATGGTCGACTGAAAACACGGCTGTTGGAGAACATGCACGAAGTACAACTGATATCTCAAGTACATGATGTACGTGTTATGGGCTCAGCCATCCATAGCAGAGTACATAAAAATCTAGATCCAAGGTATGGACGCAGCCATCCAGCAAGGATCGATGAATAGACTCAGGCATGGTCGCAGCCATCCAGTGAATGAGTCACGTAATGATTATAATAATCCACAAAATGCAACCTATATCTCAAAAGAGAAAATCCAGGGTCTTGCACTCCATCTCGACTCGAACAAAGTACAAGTTCAAGCATGCGAATATGGGAGTCGAATTCGAACATGCAGGAACATCACCTGATTACTAGTCAATAATGAAAATTGTTAACATACACGAGAGGTACCATCAATAATGACAATGGTCCTCAAGGTACTATAGGTACAATCCACGGCATGCGAATCAGTGAGCCGATGTCGAAAACCCGTAGAATCATCCGATCAGAGGCCAATGATGAAAACCTCGCGTCGAACATGAAGAACCTGCCATTGAGGCATGCAGGCTCTAAGGTACTTGAAGGGAGTCTCTAAGTCAATCTTCTTGGATAATGAGTTGAAGTCAACAAGAAGTGACCTTGATCGAAGGTGGGCCATAATGTTTCCCACATCATCAACACAAGACAGAAAAGGATAAAATACTTTGTGTGAGGTATCAGAGGGAGGTTAAGTATTCTGTAGAGGTCAACTTCTCTTGAACATATCAGTGGCACGACAGTGGACTTGGCAGTATTTGATATCAAATGATCAGGGGTCATGGTGACAAGGCGATGAGAAGATGAGAGGTCAAACAGGATAACCCAAACCCATGGAGGCAAGTGTGAAAACAAGATGAGATGTTCCCACCTGGACGCGAATGCAGACAAGTGCCATGTTCAAGAGCGACATACTGCTGACACGACGATAATTGTGGTTGCTTTATTCCCCACCATTTCTGGCAAGTACCCCGGTTATTTTTGGATGACAAGCTTGACGGGGATAGCATTGCTTGAGAGGCATCATTTCAACGGAATCTGATGTCATTAAGTTTTAATGAGCCTGACAAAGGAATAACTCGGCGTATTTTCATGTTTAGACAGTTTGAAAAGATAGTGGAAAAGTAAACTCCAGGGGTGTCCTTTTTCGTAAAGTTGTGTCTCTCGAGCCTGAAAAAGTATAAAACAATGCTCAAAAGAACCTCCTGATCATTACGACCGAGGAGTACTTTTCATAAGTAGTGATTCTGATCTGAAAAAGTAAAAAAGCGATCAAAACCACGTCGCTTCATGACCGTAAACGAACCGGAAACGACAAGGGTCCGACAATCTTTTCGTTTTTAAACGGTCGGAAAAGGGTTTAAAGACGACCACCTCTCATTTCCGTTTAACGAGTCGAGAGGGCCAACTCAGCATTCTTTTCACATTTAGAGAGTCAAAAGCAAAAGATGACTCCAAAGTGACTTTTTCGTGTATTTACCGAGTCCAAAAAAGTATAAAATACAACTCGTTTCATCGCCTAAGTTGCACAAACACCTGTTCCTGCACAAAAAACCGGCGTAAAATCTATTTTCGACACAGATATTCATAAAAATATCCATAAAATAACTTTTAAAACCTATTTAGTGGTCAAAAATTTATAAAATGGTGAAAATAGTAAAACAAAAATTTATTTTTCACTTTTTACCTTTGGAGAGCGACATTAGGGCTTTTGGTGTGCGATCTTCAATCAGTGATTGCGACAAATCCAGTTGACCATTCGGAGCGTCGTCAGTGTCAGGTAAGAGGTCTCGTCCTTTGCTCCATTTCTATCCATTTGAAATTTGTTTTAAATTGCTTTTTCATTCCCTATAGGGAGGATTTCAAAATTAAGAGTTGCGCCCATTGGCGCAGGTTTCGGGCACGGACCCGTGCCAATGGGGCAAATTTCCCAAAGGGCACGCACCCATGGGCATGACTGTTTTAGAAACACTCGTGCCAACGGACGCGCGGGTTTTTTGGCAAATTTTTAACAAATTTAAACCAATTTTCCTGCATTTTCAAGTTATACAAGGATCTAATTCATTGTTTTGGGCTTGTATTTGCAGGGAAATACGCGAAAATGGTGATCGTGTGGAAAGAACGAGAACATGACCAAGTGGACACATTGGCCTTAGCAGATGAGGACTGCATGGAGGCTCTCAGAGCGTGTGGGCTCAAGAAATATTTCTTGTTGTCTTATTTACGAGCTCAGCCAGAGCTCTTACAGTATTTGATCAACTTATGGGATGTATAGGAACAGGTGTTCTGAATATGGGACCAAGTATTGGAGTTAGACGTATCTGATGTCTACTTTCTCACTGGATTGTCATGGCAGGGGTTGGTGCCTCGACTGACCGGTAGCAGGCCATCTGGAGAGAAGATGGATGAGGTGAAGGCCCGAGTTTGCCCAGATGCAAGATATGGGTCGGGCAGCTCGAAGGTGGATATCCCCACCATCCCGAACCTAACACTTAGAGCATTGTTGTTCACCATCACATGAGCTGCGGGGGCACAGGTGCCCCACGAAGCTACGAAGAACCATCTGATCCTAGCAACAAAGTGCCTTAGTCTGACAGTCTTCAATTGGGCGGTAGCAGTGACAACCAATATGAAGAGGCAGCTGACCAAGGCCAAGCAGGGAAAGCTGCAGCAGTTCGGATATGGCTCCATCTTGGTGACATTCTTCTTGGAACACGTGCCAAGCTTCCAGGGCCAAGGGGCCTTTGTTCCTGGCCCGGCCCCTCGAGAGTCGAGGATGGCTTGATGGGTGACATTGATGCCAAGGGGTGGTGGCGGTCAGCAGATGTCTTTTAGACCTGAGTTTTTCGGGTGGATTTGCTGCCAATTGATTTTGGTGGAGGACTAGCCGTATGCAAGGACAGACTTCACTGGAGACCCTAACCTCCCTCTGCCGGAGGGAGAGGAATGGGACGAGGTGATTGGTGTGATCTCGTTTTTTGATTTTGTGTTTTTATGATTTTTTTTGGTTAGTACATGCTTGTCCTAATGACCTTTATATGCATATGCATATGTCGGCCCAGAGCATCCTGCTAGCATGTCTCCCATTATGAGGAGGCACCCAGCAGCAGTAGCAGCAAGAGAAGATCCACAAGAGGAGGGCGGTGATAGAGAAGAGCTTATTCAAAACCTCGAGGCTATCACTCAAGGGATTCCAGAATATGCTCGGCTAGCAGATGTCCCGCTAGCATACCAGAGGCACATAGTAGGGGTGCCAACTCGCATCCACCAACTCCTGAGACGTTTAGTGCAAGCGGTGACGTGCTACCATGAGCACCATCGGGACTAGATATCTAGGCATTTTCTTTTTATGCATATTTTTTGAGAGACATGTTGTCTCCGGATGTATTCAAACAAACATGTATTATTTTTTAATGATGCACGGGGTGTAAACATTTTGGACACACACACACACACACACACACATATATACATATGTTTTATGGTTTATTGTACTTTACGCTTCTTGTATTATGTTGAATTACATGTTATGAAAATGCCTGTCCAACACATAATTAGCTAATGCATTGGTTAACGTATTAAGTCATCTTGGAATATGTTGATAAGTAATGAAATCAAAATCCTTTTCTAACAACTTAACACACAACTACAACCTTAAGATCCGATGATCTCTGATGGAATAACACCCGTTGAGTTGGTGAACGACAAGCTGAGAGTCCAAGTTCGCAACCAATGTTCAAATGTTGAGGTTAATTGCCTCAGCCAATAATTCAATCACAGCACTATATTCATCGACATTGTTTGTTGTACAACCTAGACAAACCCCCCTAATGTCTACTAACTCACCATGAGGATCGTAGATCGCCCATGCCGCAGATGACAAGTTGCATGTACTACGGGAGGCACCATCAGCGAAACCAATGTAAGGTGATCCAGACATCTATCCAAGAAGAAAAAAGACACAATAAGCGTCAATCGTGCCGACACACCAAGACAAAAACTTGAAAACATGCACACACAACACACTCGTTGAAAGCACACGTATATACAAAAAGAGAGAGTGCCTAGACTCATGCATAGTATTTTTTCAAATAAAGCCAATTTTGGGGCTTATCCAGGGGATTCCCTTCATAATCAATAAGCTCGTAGGCCCCTTTTTGCAAAACTCGTTTCACAATGTAGGGCCCGTGCCACATAGGCTCGTATTTTCCTACCCCCAGCTTATCGTTAGCTTGATCATAGAGCGGTACTAAGTCTCCCTCAATGAAAGAGCGGGCATGAACAGTATTGTCGAAGTGAGTTTTCACTCGCTTCTTCTGTACTTCAATAGCTAAGGAGGCTAGACGACGAGTCTCGTCCAGCTACTCTAAGTAAAGAAGGCATTCTTCTACTGGAGTAGTATCAAGGAACAATTCGACGGCTATCTTTAGTGAAGGAATCTCACACTCAATAGGAAGGGTAGCCTCCAGTCCGTAAAATAACTGAAAGGGAGTGAAACCGGTGGCATCCTTCACTGAGGTTCGGTAGGCCCACAAAGCGAAGAAAAAAATCAAATTCCAATTGGACTTATGCATGCCAACAGTTCATTGAAGCATCGTGACCAAAACCTTGTTCACGGCTTCCACTTGATCGTTTGCTTGAGGATAGTATGGGGTTGAACTATCATGTCGTAGGCCCAACTGGGTTGTTAGCTCGGTCATCATGTGATTATGAAAATGCTTTCTGTGATCAGTGACCATGGATTGGGGTACTCCGAACCGCGAGATGACATGGTTGAACAAAAACTGTGCCGTGGTGTGACCGTCTTCAGACAATGTAGGCATCGCCTCGGCCCATTTCGTGAAATAATCAATAGCAACGATGATGTACCCATGCCCCCCAGCTGAGCGAGGGTTACAGGTCATATAATCGATGCCCCATTTGGCAAAAGGACCGACGGTTACAACGGGGTGCAGTGGAGCAGGGGGTGCATGCATCTTCCGTTGGTAAATCTAGCACTCATGACATGAACGGATGACAAGAATGTAATCCTTGAAAATGGAGGGTCAAAAGTAGCCAGCACGGAGGATTTTTTGTGCAATGGCATATCCAGAGATGTGACCGCCACAAGCACCAGAGTGGCAGTCATTTAAAACTCTCTCTGCTTCTTCGAGATTCAAGCATCGGCGAAGAATAGAATCAATGCCGAGATGGTGCAGGGTGTCCCCGACGATGCGATATGGTTGGGATTGATGTCGGATCTGTCAGTGAGCATCTGTAGATGTCTCGAGATGGAAGGAAGACGTCTGCAAGTAGAAAATAATATCCCCATACCAGGGATTGAGGGTGCTAATGAGGAAGAGAGTTTCGTCTAGAATGGAATCCTCTAACTGAGAGGAGGCAGCAGTAGATGGCAGAGAACACAACAGTTCAACGAAGACAAGCGATTTCTTAGACTTGGTAGTAGTAAATTCTAAGTCGAACTCTTGGAGGATGACTATCCACTTCGAGTATTTTCCCCCCAGCAACTGACGTGACAAAATGTAGGTCATTGGGGTGCAATCAGAGATCACTGTCTTGGTACGCAACAAGATGTAATGACGGAAGCATTGAATGGTGCAAACAACGGTCATTGCCAACTTCTCGACATAAGCATATCGAGACTCTATGTCTAACAAATTGTGGCTAAGGTAATAAATAACATGTTCAGTGCCATCATCGTCATCCTGAACAAGAACCATGCTGATGGTGGTATCAGCAACGACCAGATACAGCGTGTAATCGCAATGGTAATTTGGAGGCCGCAACAAAAGGGCGGAAACCAAAAGAGTTTTAAGCTATTCAAAAGACTCTTGAGCTATGGCATCCCACTGAAACGGGGTGTCATGCTTGAGTAACCGCGTGAAACCTTTTGCCACCTTGGCATAATTCAGGATGAATCGTCGTAAAAAGTTTGCTTTACCCTGCAAGATCTGCAGTTTCCGCAAAGAAGCAAGGGGAGGAAGATTCAAAATGGCCTCGACCTTAAGGGGATCCAAGCAGATGCCTTCTCGGGAGACAATAAACTTGAGAAGTCAGCCAGACTCAACGCAGAAGACACATTTATGTGGATTAAGTCGAATATGGTAGTGTCGACAGCAGAGAAAAATTTTGTGGAGATGCGACGAGTGGTCTTGGCGTTTAACTGAATGAGCGGGAAGGTCATCCAGATAAGGCTGCACGATGTGCTACATATCATGAAAGGCATAAGACATCGCACATTGGAAAGTGGCACCAGCATTCTTGAGACCGAAAGGGAGCTTTTTATAAGCGAAAGTACCCCACAGACAGATAAAGGCCGTCTTGTGTTGATAGGCAGGCACGATATTAATCTGGTTGTATCCAGAAAAGCCATCCATAAACGAATATATCTCACTCCTATCACACTCATCATTGAGTTGTTCAATGAAAGGTGTGGGTTAGTTATCTTTTGGGCAGGCTCGATTAATATCAGGATAATCGACACAGACGCAAATAGTGCCCTGTTTTTTATCCACAGGGACAATGTTAGAGACCCAATCTATGAGTGGGATGGGGTAAATGAAGCCAACTTTAAGAAGCTTTTCAACTTACGCTTTGATTGCTGCAGCCTTGCGGGGGTGCACAGGGCTAAACACTGACGAACGGGTTTAACTCCTGGATACGTAGGTATCTCATGCACTACGATGTTTGGATCAATGTCGGGCATCTCTTCATAGGACCATGCAAAGACGTCACGAAATTTACGAAAAAGAGCTATATAGATTTGAATTTCCTCAGGAGTGCAAGTGACTCCTATGTAGATGTGCTCGACGACCCCTGGTTTGACAGAGATGTCGATAGGTTGAGTCTGCGTAATGTTCCCCAAATTCCCTTCAGAAGACACTTGATAGACCTGAATAGGTGTCTGAAGAGGTTGTGAAGGGAGACACAGAGCAAACTACTCGAGACAAGCCAATGTTTCCCGAGGGGTAGGGAGAAACGAGGAACGGTGATGAAGATTGAACCACAGAGGTTCCTCAAGAGACATGGTTTCTATGATGGCTTCGTCGAAAGGAAATATTTCCTTTAATGGATCGGAGGAGGCACATTCTCCAAGCCAAGGGGAATAGTCGTATGAGTCAAGAGCTCTGCTTAAAGAAGCAGATTCAGCAAGAGGAGCCGATACAACAGTGATTTCGATGTAGTTGAGCTTGGCGGGACTCAACGGCATTTCCTCACCCCATGATTCTATTTGGTTGATGGGGGGGAGGACCCAAGGATCAAAACGAACCAAAATCATACTGATAGAGGCAAGGTTTGGAGGTGGGACTGAAAAGACACCCATGAGGGTAGGATCTTTGAAGAGCCTGGCTCCCACACTCTCGAAATGGATGGAGGTATGCTCCATGAAAGGCACATTGCCTTCAGAAGAAGAAGCGAAGAAGGAGAGCTGGTCTACCGTGACAATTTTCCCCTCGTGAGAGAAACGAATGACACAAAAGAGGGACGAAGCCACGACGCGCATGGCATATGTCTAGCTCCGGCCCAAAAGGAGGTTGTAAGTAAGATTTGCATCAACTACCTCAACTTCCACTTCAACGATTTTCCCCCACTGACTCTGTCCAGACGGACCAGGCCCAGAAGGACCCTGTTCGTAGGGACTCTGTCCATAGGGTTTATATCCATAACCGGATGATTGACTCTGGATCTACCCCCCAACACCCCATTGGTTACCAAACTGACCTATAGGAGCAACATATTGTTGCTGGTATTTTTGATAAGGAGTGACCTGCGTTTGTTGATAATTTTGATACAGGGCAAAGTGAGCATGCCCGTGGGGTTGCTGGTATCCATATGGTTGTTGGGCTCCATATTGAGCTTGGTGACCAGGTTGTGCTTGGTAAGAAGGTTGGGCTTGAAATCCACCTTGCGTCTGGAGACCAGTTTGAGTCTGGGCCTAAAAACCGGGTTGAGCTTGAAAAGCAGCGACCATCTGCATGCCCGGTTGAGCAGGCCCAGAAAGATGTCCTTGGGAAGACTGAGGTTGGGCCACCTGGCCGAAAGGTTGCCCTGGTTGAGTTTGGGATGGACCTACTTGCCCAGAAGGTTGAGCTTGCTGGGTGTTAGGTTGTCCTTGTACAACCGAGGGTTGTCCTTGCGAACCAGATGACTGAGCAGACTGAACGGCTGGTTGGCCCTGAGGTTGACCAACCTATCCAGATGGCTGACTAGGCTGAGTAGTGGGCTGGCCTTGCTGCATGTAAGGATGACCACCCTGCCCAGAAGGGTACCCTTGCTAGATTCCAGGTTTTCCTTGTTGCGCATAAGGTTGCCCTGGATTCCCGTAGGATTGACCCGAAGGGTATCCCAGCTGGACTCCAGGTTGTCCTTGTTGAGCATAAGGTTGTCCTGGGTTTCCAGAGGGTTGCCCAAGATAGGTAAAAGATGGACCACCATAGGCTGAAGGTTGTCCCTGGGAGGTTTGTCCTTGCGGGCCTCCAGGTTGCGTTGGATGGGTTTGGCCATAATACTGCTGCCCATAATTAGGCTGCATGTAGGACGGTTGACCTTGATAAGATGGTCCTTGGTACGGCTACCCTTGATCCAAACAGATTTGGCCACCACCATTACCAGTGGTACCCCAAGCGACATTCAACGGAACTGAAACCTCAACAGTGGTCTCATCTGGCAAGGTAGTATACAAATGATGACCGATAGGGTCATAATAAGGGCCTTGCGCACCTGGATTTTGGACAGCATGCAAATATTGAGAATATGCCCCCCTGCTAGAATGGCACCAGAACAAGATGGGGCACTAACAACTCTGGCTGTATGTGTTGATTGACCACTATGTACTGGACTACGGGACAGGCCGGCAATAGTAGTTACGATCGAAGATGTCGTAACGGCACTATCAACCGGAGTTGAAGATGCAACACAAACAGTCAGATTGGTTGGAACTGACGTGACAACAATATGTTGAACTTGTGAAACAAAAGATCCCGTAGTGGGAATGATGTTATGATCCCACATGGTACCTGAAGAGGAGTTCCTAGAGCCCATGGCATCCCTCAAAGCCCTATAGCGTAAAGGCACTGTAACACCGAGAGGGGTGATAGTGTAGGGCGTAGATACGACTGGGGATGTGGCCGAGATAGGAGTCTCGATACTTGACACAACAGGTGTTTCACTCGCTACAGGATATGTGTCCTCCATATCAGAGGAAGCCATCGGGATCGAAACACCAGTAGGAGTAGGGGGAAAATCCTCTTCGTAAGGTTCCCAAACAGGGTTCCAAAATAGATCGTGAAGTTTGTCTTCTGGGGCATGAGAGTTCAACGGTTGGACACTTGGAATAACAGGAAAAGTGTCACCACAAACCGGTGTCTCAAGAACAGCAGAAGAAGGAGACCCTTGGTTACTAGGGACGGGAGAAGGGATCGATGGATCTGCCAGGATGATTTAATTCAAAAAATCCTAGATAAGCTAACGAGGAAAGACTCTACTCAAAACTAATGCAAACAAGATCTAACAAGGTAAGTGTGATCGTGGTCGAATAAATTTTAAGACATTAGGACACAACTTGACCTTTTCATCTTTAAAGAGTCGAGAAAAGGACAAAAAGATGACTCTAGTCGCCTTCGAATGTTTAGTGAGCCCGAAGTGACAAATGCTCAAGTGAGCCTTTTCTTTTAAGGAGTCCGAAAAGGATCAAAAAGTGACTACTCTGGATAAACTAGGCAAAGGGTTTACCAGACAATCTGTAAAACTGCATATACACCTTAGCAATCATATGAAAACCAAGGACTTTCCGTACGGTAATCTTCCCAAATGATGTGTTTAGTGCATTACAGGCTGTAAGGTAGCAGACACAGCTTCCTGTGGATCAAGTATGATAACCTAGTGGAGTCTCCCCATATACTCGACGGTACGTGGGAGCACAAGTCTGTACTAGACCACAGTTGAGTCACAAAAGGAGGAATCACCCAACCTTGAGTGGAAACAAAAGTGACTAGGTTTAATGACGCCGGAACACGTCTCTAGCCTAGACCTCTAGAATGTGAGCGTTATGTTCCAATGCATTTTTAGATTCATTCAATTTGTTTTAAAGTTGATCTTGTGTTAGGTTTCGGTTTTCAGGTCCTACTGTATGTAATCTCTCAAAATTCCCTAAATGCAATATATATGCCAAAACATGTCATTTCATTCGATGAATGCTAATTACGAGAGAGTTGAAGAGCTTTCATGCAAACGAAACGATCACAAAACAACAAAGAGCTTCCCTAATGCAGCTAATGCAAATTAATAAACTTTTCTTTAAGATCACTAAATCACTAATCGAAATGAAATGTTCTAATTTTCATTAACTAATTCAAAGCAAAAGAGATTTTTCTTTTCGATGATGGCAAAATGCACTAAACAACTTTGAGAAATAACACAAGCAAATTCTATCCAATACAAGCACGTTCAGTTCCTCAAATCACAAACCAAACATCCAAAGAACCAAAAAAGATCCCAAAGACAATAGTGAGCCGTGTGATCTAGGCTCAAAGTGAGATGAAGCGGAATTCAAGTGAAGACAAAGCAAGTCACAAAAATAATGCAACAAAATGATTCACAACTACCAAACAAGTGTAAGGGAGCAAACAAAGATTCAATTGGACCAAAAAACGATCAAAACACCTGAGGAAGGCTCGATACACAAGGCCACTAGATGCCCTAGGGCTAGAAATGTGAAATCGATAGAAAAAGCAAACACCCAAAGGGTAACGATCAAAGCCAGTCAAATCACACTCCAACACACTCAAGTAGTCTCAAAAGAGTACTTAGGACAAAACCCAAGCTCAAAAAGTTCACAACCAAGCAAACCTCAAAAGTTTACAGGCCTGGCGCGACTGTCTGGCTGCAACAAGCGCCTTTCAGAAATTGGTGCAGGCTGTAAATATGCAACTTTCGCCAACTGGCGTGACTGTCATGCTATAAAATAGCGCCAGCCGAATTTTCTATGGAAAAATAAAAACAAAATAACCAACGTTGAATCAGCAATGCCTAAATACACCGAGAAGCAAGAAGAAACACAGGCATTCAACCCAGAAAGCTAAACAGGCAGAAGAATCCAAGGAAATAACCAAGAAATAAGGCAAGTTCCAAGCCGTTCGGTTCGTAAACCAAATCGGAGATGGACTGAAGTAGTGTTGATCTACTTCGCTAATGCAAAGCAATAGCGTTTCAAAGGCTATCTGGCCAGACTTCAGGCTCCGTCCAAAGTTTACAAATCAAACAACAAGACAAGACAAACAAACAAGGCAAGAGCCAACTCCCCAGCGGAGTTGCCAAATTGTTGTGTAGGTAAACCCCCTCTGTGGACAGAGGCGATCCCACTAGCCTAAATGGGGTCTAGCAACAATCAAACAATGCTAACATGCAGGTTCCTAATTGCAAAGTAAAGACTGATGATGAGGGCTTACCTCGAATCCAACGCTAGTATTTGTAGAAGAGTCACCACTCCCATTCTTTCGCTTTAGCTGGTCACAATCCTCATGATCCTCGTGAACAGACACCTGCACATGCAAATAACAACACAAATACGAGCATAAAATCCAAGAAATGCAACTATGTATCAGTCAGAAAGGATACAACTCAAACATCATTATAAAGACAATAAGAGTGGAACCATAATGATAGTTGTATATTATTATTGATAAACAAGAGAGAATACAACCAAGTTCTGATGTCAAATCCTCCTTTGGCTGGGTGATCAGCAACACATGCCTTGCAAAGCTTGTAGGGGATGGGGAACAAGCCTCTCTCTCCTTGGTTACTTGGAAAAAGATCTCCTCATTAAAGATGTAGCCTTATGGGGATGAACAAGGCCTCTTGTAGCATGAGCTTAGCAATTCTCAGACTTTGGGACTTAGAATTTGGAGCTTGAAGAGTAGAATTACTAACTAGCTTGTCAAAGGCAAAGGGACAAGCTTATATAGAGAGAGGAGAAGGAGATAAGATCATCCACAAGATTCATGGGATTGTCCTTATCATTAGGAAGCTTCCATGAGAGGTGGAGAACTACTTCCCTTCTATGGAGATTCGAAGCCCAAATGAACTAACTCAAACTGGAATCAGTTCATGAATAGGTTAGGAAGAACCTTCGCAAGTTGGTTTATTAAAAACTTTACCCAACTAGGTTGACGCTAGTGCGAATCTGAGATAGAGCACCAGCTGGCGTGCCCTCTTTGGAGGATTTTCCTCATTGTCGCGAGGGATACACTGTGGAACAGCGCGAATGGAAAAAGGGCTGTATTTATGGGTATTTTGCAGAAGGTGTCTTCAGGGCATATGAAGTACATACTCAAGGGGATACAATGTAGGTGTTTTCAGGTTATGTCACTTCTCCCAGGTCCTGGAATAGATCCTCCAATGTGCGGGAGAAGGGGTAACAGGGACAATGATAAAATATTGTGTAACAGGGGTCACACAAGAAGGTAAAAGTGTCTAAGATGTTTGTCAACTCGATCACCCTTACTGAGGGGTATCTACATGATTTAGGAGAGACAGTGCGCAATGTCACCACAGAGGCCCTCCAAAACTTTGCGGAGGAGAATCAAATTATGTTGGGGGCCCTCCAAGAATAGATTCAGCAGTTGTAAGTGCGTACTCCTCACACTAGTACTCTCTCGACTAGCCTCGTAGTAGGAATAGCCGCAGCCAAGGAAATATTGCACACTTGTATGACCAACACAATAGAGCTGCCAAAGGGGGCACTGGTTACAGCAAATGAGGCCGACAGGCCTACAGTCATTACGTTGAAAGGAATAGGGATTTACATGGCTGTGCTCCCTTGGGAGACGCTCTATGTTCTGTAGGATGGGATTACTATAGAAATACAGGCTAGGGAGAGCCGCGCACTGCAGGTGTTGAGTGAATAGAGGATCAACATGGAGCAGTTGAGCTTGTAACATGATGAGGTCATATCTCAGAATAGGAAGATGGTACAGGTAATTGAAGAATCCTGCCAAATGGTCCCTGAGCTAGCCATCCCAGCAGAAGCACCAGTAGAGATTAGCAACAGGAGTGCGCGAGGTGTGAGAAGAAATGGCCAAGGTTCAGCTAGAGCTAAATCTTTAGATACCAAAGCTACGGTTGAAGGCGCAACCTTCAACTCCTCCAGAGGCATGGGAATAGCGCGCCAATGCCATTACATCAGGAATGGAGGAGATCAGTAGTGCAATAAGGGACTGCACCAAAATGTTGGAAGAATCGTTTGAAGTCCTCACCACTCTACAGGAGGACCCGAACATATAGTGGTTAGAAACAGAGGCACGTGAGCTATAGCAATAGTATGACAATGTTAAAGGGACCACGTAGATGGTGGCCCTCACAGATGGGCTCACATGAATGTAGCAGGCCAAAGCGCTTAAGGAGCAAGTAGATGCAGCGCGACACAGAGAAGCGGTTTTGAAGGCGTGCGTTCAACCTTGGATTGACGAGGCCTTTGGAATCACAGCAACAATTAAAGGAAAGCTTGCACAGATGCAGGGGACGCAGGAACAGATACAGGGGAGCAGTTCCGACACCGTGGTCTTGGAACAACGCGTATAAGAGATACAGCACACAGCCGCTCAGTGCATTGTCAACCTTGCAGTAGTCCGAGCAGAGTTGGGAGGTCTCTGTGCGAAGATCTCCACATCGACAAAGTGACTCGAGGGCGAGTCATGATGTTTGTGTTGGGGGCATGTTGGGTGTGGGATCCCCCCAACACAAGTTTTGGGGCTTAAAGCCCAAGTTTTGACTAAGTCCGATGTAAGGACTCCACGATTTGTGGGCATTGAGCACGAAGTTGTAATTGAGTCATAAGGTTGTCCGCCCTTACTTTTGTAAATGTAATGTCAGCTTGAGAGTTCTACCCATGGTCCACAGACCATGGGATTGTATAAATAGAGCAAGGCTCTAAGTGTAAAGAGAGCTAATCTAATAAGGTAGAAGATAGAAGATCTAAGGATGAAACGTTTAGTCTAAGTAGAAAGTCGAGTCTTTGGGTCATAGAGTAGGAGAAGGCTCTGCAGCTGAGTGTGCAAAGGCCTAGTAGTCCGCAGCTAAGTGCACAGACCCCTGCAGCTGAGTCTGCAGGGCAGGTTGAGTCTGTAACCAATTGAAGGATTAATAAAGAGAAGTTTTACCTTATTTATGTGTATCTTTTCATGTCTTGTGCATTGAAGTATATTGGGCATGAATTGCAAGTTTACTATTTATTTACTGCACGAACTTATATGAATATGTTGAATGAGTGAATATAAGATAAAGTATATGTTTATGCGAAGATAACTAACTATTATAAAAATATAAGTAAGATCCGCACTGTAACTGGGGGAAAACACGCAGATCACTACTCTAAAGCCCCACAACCCCGGTTAGGGTTACGCGAAGGTGAATACAACAAGGCGCGAAGGCCTCACAGGTTAGGAACGTGCGCGAAGGTATTCACAGTTGGACTAAATCAATCCCTCAGACATCTCAAGGATGCGGAAACTTGGTGCTTCAGGTGAGACCCCAGTCTGCGCTCCGCAGACTGTTGCCGAAAGGGCCAGTAGTACAAGGATTTTTTTGGCTAAATAACTCTGAAACTCGGTCAGGCCCCATCAAGCCAACTTAGAGTCTTGTTAATCTAGTTTTTAGTGGGTTTCGAGGGGACACACGCACCAAAACCATAGGATGTTTATCTTTATTTCGTCTCGATGTGCGCAGTGATTTAGGGATTTCCGCAACAATCCTGGTGCTTTCAAGGGCATATTCTATGGTCATGGCCTACGTGACTTCTTCGATAGTCATTTCTATGATTTCCCTGGCTTCTTCAGACGTTGCCATCTTGTCCATCCAGAAATCTCTCAACGGTTCAATCAGGTGCTCAAATAATGCTCTCCACAGGACAAACAGGTCTTGGTTCGGAATACTCGGGCCGCGCAACAGCTCAATTCTCAAACGACCAAGTGTTGTGTGTTGGGAAGTCCTTTGTAATTTATAGCGGCCTTTGAATTCGAATTCGACCATGCCCCCGAAATCCAATCCATTAATGCTCCCTTGGCGGTAGATTTTCCCAAATCTTACCCATAAAACTCACCTTAAATGCCTACCGCCCACTCCATTTGGTCTCAAGTCAAGCATCACATCATGAATAGTGACTACAACGGTCACTTTCCAACTGAACCATGCAGAAGCACAGCTACCCTTGCACTGTCATAGACCCCATGACACTTTGCGCCTACACGTAGCCCTGACATCGCACAGCTCTCAGGTAGAGTAGTTTATAGTCATGCGCTTCCTTCCAACTACCTAGAGCATTAAGAGTGTACATCCCATGGCTAGTCAGGTGGCCGAGCCACATGTATATGGCTTCAATTGACCATCACTCACTTTTCCTGGGAAAAATCTACCTTTTATTTTTACGGTTTGCATTGAGCACTTCACCATCTGCATCGTACCATCATCTGTGATCCCTCTAGTGATATACGGTCCAATCTAAGGCATCAATTTGGTCAAGTCTCAGCAGTAATCCCCAAATTTGTCAATGTAATCGTGTGCACCCTATTTTATCACCACAGTTTTCTTATCGAGAAAATCATTCTTTATTTCTTCCTCAAGCTTCTTGACTTTCGCTTCCACCAAAGCGCTTTTCTCCTTTAACCAAACTTTTTCTTTCATGAGTTCTTGGAACCTAAGATCACCCTGTCAGATTTCTTCCTCACGTCCTAAACATTCTTCTTCATTGAATTGTGTGATCCCTTCTTCCAAGGCTTCGTGAATCGTCATATCCACCAGCACTGCTATGCGCGGACTAGGCATAACATACCCTATTAGGACTACAACATTTGCTCCATAGGCCAGCCTCGAAGGCGTCTGTCCTATCAGTTTCTTATACGTTGTCCTATAAGCCCACAAAACTGCTGGTACGCATAAGTCCCAACCATTTCGCTGCACCTTATATACCCTGTTCAGTTCTTCGCACACTTCGTTAAAGGCTTCTGTGTGGGTAACTTTTTGCACCCTCGTTCTTTCCACACTCTATCATCCCGACTAGAGGGACCATTTGCACAATTTCCTCACCAAGACATGCTTATTGACCATGTTCCCCAACGCGAAGTCCATGTGCATCCACACAGGTTGTTTACCATATGCCTATACCCACTTGGACGGATGTGTGCACGGACCATCCCGTACATTCTATTTATCTGTTAGCCACATCCGAGGCTTCCTAAAATGCATGCGCACATTCTCTTGCATTCGCGCTAGTCCTCAAAGCTTCCTTGGTGCATACCCCACCACCACACGGGCGTAGCACGTAGTACCCATTTCAAAGCCTCAAAATGTTGTTGTTTCAGCACCAACCTTTCAAATCTGTTCAAGAAAGTATCTACCTCACTTAACCCATCATAAGTAGGAAAACCCCTCACTTTTGTTGATACACAGAGCAACGATCTTTTCATCATATTACAGTTCAGCATGGTCACCTCGTGCAACCAGTTCTGCCATTGCTCTATCTCCTCATCAAAATCAAATGTATAGGAGCTTTCACGCTCCCATGAGATCTATCCATCCGCAATGGGATTTACCTAGTCTTGCTCTCATGCGGTTATATTGTAGATGCAGTCCAACAAATCGTCGTCACTTTCATAGCCATGCACCAGCTCTGTGTAGCGCAATCCTTCCGCAACGTCCAAAGGTATGAATACGTGCAGAGAAATTTTCTCAAAAATCATCTTACGCTTCTTCAAATTAATCACGCCATTCATGTTAGTGGCCCAATCGATTCCTAAGAGCACGGGATAGGGATTGTTGTCATCAACAATCTCTATCACTTCAAAGTCTACTAGCGTGCTTGCCCCTTCAATATCCATGGTGGTTCCCTACAATCTCCCCATAGGTATGATCTTTTTCTAGTTCACCATTCATAGCTAGATAGGAGACCATTGTAGCGTAGGCCTTCCCATTCACTCCCATGTCTGCTTCTGCAGAATGTTGGCATCCAATCCTAGGTCCAGAATTACTTTGTCCATCTCATATTCTCCAATCTGCACGGTCAACCTCATTTCTCTCCCCGTCCTCACCACATGCTTTCCAATCTTCCAGACTACGTGGGATTCTACTGGCACGGTCCCAGCGCATCTATTAATGAGTTCCTTCAATCCCTTTATAGCCTTATTTTCGCGCAGTAGCTTCATGCATGTTTCTAAGAATGTCGTAAGCATACATGGGTCCATTTCCGGCTCCGGTATATCTTTGCTTCCTAAAGTGGAGGCATCAATGAAGCTCTTCCTAGCTTCCATGAAGGTCTCCTTAGCATGCTCCAAATCAAACTCTGGTTCTTTCATCGGAGCCTTGCAAACCCAAGTACTATCTTCAGGTTGTTTGCCTTTATCATCTCCTATTGTAATTCCACTTCGGAGCACAATGTTCACATTTTGGCCTTCCTCACGTGGCTCAGACCTCATCATCTGTAGCTTCTGAGTTGGGGGAGGTTGGAGCGCTCACTTATCACGCAGAGTAGCTATCAGGGTGGGAAAATCTTCCATCTCATGATCAAACATGGTACAATACATATATGATGGATGCGTTGGATTCATACAATCATGAGCATAATGTCCTGGCCCCCTGCAATTGTAACATATCAGCTATCTGTGACCTCTTCCAAGTCCTCCTCCACCTTGGCCTCGTCCGTGCCCCTGAAATCTAGTTCGCGCCACTCCTGTGTTCTGGTCAAGGGGTCGTGTTTTGAGCTGAAATCTGTAGGTGGGAGTCCTATCCATCATCAACTCATAACTTCTATAAGTGTGCTCATCGTGTCCAACCAATCTACATAAATTAAAAAACAACTACTGCGAATTTTGTGTGTACTTCTGTAACAAATGGCAGTTTTCTATAGCATGCTTCCCTCCTATTTGACAAATCGCGCACCACAAAGTAGGCATCGGCTAGGTCCTGCTTGTGCCTCCGTCTTAACGACATCGGCCCTCCTCCCGCAAGGTAATTCATGAACACTGGGTAGTGGTCCTTATCTTGTTCCTGACCCTTGAATTTTAAGCACCATACTTCTTCGCACACTTCCAGGCAAGCTATCCTGTCTTGTTTCACACTCTGCATCTCAAGGCATAAGTTTTACAATTGCGCATGGATCTACTGAACTCCCAGGTTAGGATCATGTATCAGGGTCTCATGCAGCCTCATCGCAATCTCCAAGGCCTCTGCTTAAGTTTTTAACCTCTGTTGTGACAGTGCGTTCCTCAAATACGACGCTAGCAATGCTACAAGCCATTAGTCGTGGTGTTGTCCATTGGTCAGAGTCATATTAGCTTCGCGAATTGTTGACTTTAGTCTCTGATCCAACTCACAAGGAGTCTCACCTGGTAACATTGTGATCTCTTTGAATCCAATGATCGTCTGCGCCTCTGACTTCATCCTACTAAATTCTCTATTCAACATAATTTGGATATTTGCGATGCCTACATTCGGATTGTCATTTGAGTGTTTGATATACCAGGTCAGTGCATGATCCTGCAGGGCACTGACCAGCGTCACTTTCTTTATATTATCATCTATGACTCGTCGTGCTTCCCATACAGCCCTTATCACGAACCAAAACAGGTCCAGATATGCATTTCATACTCCCTTGAACATGTTAACACCCAGGTTGTCCTCTTTGACTCCAGAGAGGATACGGCCGGGGTAACCACTAACCAGTCTTTGGGCTACAGCCTCTAGCCTAGCTGTAGTCAGAGAGGGCTCTCTCTATAAGGTTTGTCACTACTTTTAGTGAGGGTTTCAAGCTAGTTATGGAGTGCATTCTTGGTTGTTTTTGTGTTTGGTTGGGAGGATGGATGCTTCTGATAACTTTTAATGTCTGACTTTAGGGGTAACTAATCCATTGGGCAATGGGGTCTTGGACTACTGTTCCCATGAGGTTTTGACTGAAGTGTGGGATGAATACAGGGCCTATATGTATTCTGTGACACAGACTATAAAGATTGAGAGGTGAAAATGGAAACAACTTGGCAAAGAGCAATGAAGAATTCTTTACTTAAGTTGAATATTGTAAAAGAGGTTTGTTATCTAAGAGCAATTACTTGAATTCCTAGAACAACAACGCACTGTGATGATGCAGTATTAAAGGTAGCAGTGAAGAATTACTCTTTAAATACTTTATCAGAAGAAAACATATAAGATAGCTTAGATTGAGTTCAGGGTAGCCAATGACCAAATCCTGAGACTATTCTTTTTCCTCACTACCTAGATTTTCGAGTGTATAGAAAAAACATGGAAAACATATGAAATAATGATGATCACAGGTGAAATAAAGGGCCACGAGAAAAACTTATTGAGCCATGGAAAACACAGGAATCCTGCAACTTTGAGCCACACACCAGCAGAGCATCATGAGAGACAATATCTGTAGAAATCCCATTGTTCTTTGTATTAGCTACCTGAAATCTTTACAGTATAAGAGCAACAGAAAATGAAACGAGAGCTTCTTTTCATCCGGAGTCCAACCCCTCTAAACAAACGCGAGGGGGAATATATAGAGGTTGCACACAAAAATATCTCAGGTATGGAGTCATCTGAGAGGGAAATATCTCTTACACTCGTACAAGGAGAGTAGATGAGAAGTAAATGCAAATATAAATGATCTTTAAAAGCCTTTTACTCTTGTCAGGATAAATCTTTGACCTTTGGGCACTGCGGAGTCGGCTACGCGGCTTTATCATAAATGTAGCATGAAGTGCTCTGCCACTCTGATTTTTGTATCTTCTTGACCCTGCCACCTGTACCTGCTGATGCTGCTGTTGATGCCGAGTACCTGTGCCGAGTTGGCTCAGCGCCTTTATGCTTGCTGTCATGGCTTTGTTCACCTGTAGATGCAATATGGACTGTATTGCTGAAAAAAGATTTAATTCTATAGCTTTGGTTCAAAAGTAGCTTTATTAAGTCCTGCCATGTGTCTTGAGGGGGAAGCTGATGCCTCAAAATTGACCCTAAGGTCTCATCAGCTTCTGTGTACTTATAGAAATGAGGAGGCTCATCAAATAGATGTGTTACTTCATTTTTAATAAAAAATAAATTATCTAATTTTTCAAAAAGAGCCTGTCCTGTTAATGGGCCTGCTGAAGATGACCTAGGAGCCTCAGCAATTTGAATTGCTGCAAAAGTTCTTACTCTTTTGATGTATTTCTCATGAGAGAGAAGCTTCCCTAATTCTTCCAAGTTGGGAAGCCCTTTGTCCTGCAGGGCTGTGAACCTATTTTGGAACTTATTTATATCTGCCTGTATATCATGGATTTTCTTGTCCAGTGTCTGAATTAGGTTCTTCATTGTTGTGGTTCTTTTGATTAGGGAAATGGTTTCAGTCCTATTAGCAATTCCCATTTTTATCAGCTAAGAACGATTCCTATAGTTAAGGATTTCAATCATCCTGGGGGCAAGGTCTGCCATGTTGCCTAGAGAATTTCTTGCTCTGTGCAGTTCTTTTCTTGCCCTGCCAATGAGTCCTATTTGTTCATATATAGCATCAATGTACTCCCATTGATTAGTGATTGGTTGTCCAATGGCAGTCCAAATCACTTGCTTGATCTCTGCTGTCACTTTCTCAAAATTGAGCTACTTTTCCATCTCTGCAATTGTCTTTTTTAGGGCTTTTACTTCCCTCTCCCTCTCAGCCACATTTTGCTTAGACTTATCATATTTCTCTTCTATCTTGGCTAAGTTGTCCTTGGCTTGGTTTAGCTCTGTCATTTGAGACTCCAACACCTGGAGTTCTTGCCTTAGTTTTTGCATATCCAGGCTCTCGGCCTGCTCTGTTGGTGGTGCTGTGGTGGCTGGCTCTGTTGTAGTTGGAGTTGTTTCTGATGCCTTTTGCTTTGGAGGGATGTCCTCTTTAGGGGTCTCCTCGAGGTCTATTGTCTCTGTGGGTGGTTTGGAAGACTGCCCTTGTTCTCTCCTCTGTAGAGCTGCTTCTAGGGTAGTCTCTGTATCTTGCAGCTTTTGTTGGGTGTCAATCAGTTCCTTATATAAGGTCATTAGCAGTGCAGTGACATCCTTTTCTCGTCTCTGTTGGGCAACTTCATCTATTTGGGGATGTAGAGTTGGTGGGATCTTCATTTTCTTCTTGATTGCAGCTACATCTGCATCCCTTAGTTTAAGGACAACCTGTATGGCCTTAACATCATTGGGATCATGCCCAAACTCTATGATAATTTCTTCCAATGCCTTGATCTTATTGTCTTTGGCTTGAGAGGATGCCCTCTCCAACTCAAGCTGAGCTGCAGTGTTGTTCAAACTATTTTGCAGCCTATAATTGATCAAGGTCTTATCTGCCAAAGTGGCATAGACCATCTCACCCGTCTGCTTGTGGAGCTCGATCTGGTCCATGGGGTGGATGTCGTTTGCAAGGACTTCTAAGTTTGTCCTTATATAATCAGCAGCTGTTTGAGGTTGCTGTACTGTAGGGGCAAAATGGCTCATTGTCATCTTGCTTCTCCTCTTAGCGTCCTTGAACTGCTCCTTTATGCTTGCAACTGCACTCTTTTCTTGTCCTGAGGAGCTGACCTCCCCAAGTGCTGCCCTATCTTGCTCTTGATGCAATGAGCTGGCAGAGGTCTCAAGGCTTTGCATTTCTTCTTCTGAGAATGGATTGAGCCTCTGCCTTTTGTCTGGTCCTTCTGTGAGAGGGGTCTCCCTCTCCCTTTTCCTACTGGTGTCCTCCCTTTGAGGGGTTTGGAGGACAGATGAGTCTATCCTAGAGTCCTGTCTAGGAGGCGCCATGCTGTTTGTCTTTTCTTGGGTGGTTGCCTGGCCTTCTCCTTTTTGTGTCTCCTAATCCTGTTGATCAGTTTGCTGCTGCTGATGGCCCTGTTGGTTCTCTTTTTCCTGTTGGCCCTTGGTTTCCTGCATTTCTATGTCCTTTCCCTTGCTTTGTTCTTGAGTTGAGGTCTGTGCTGCCTTTTGAAATGTTGCAGAAGAGGAGGCTGGTGCTGTTATGTGAGAGCTTGTTAGAGCAGGCACCTGAGAAGGACATTCCAAGTCAGCCATTTTCAATAAATGTCTCCTAGCCCTCTCAACTAGCTCTTCTTGAGACACAGGCTCTATCAAGGTGTTTTTCTTCCATTTTGGCTGGTTTGCATGTCTTGATATGAGGAGCATGCTATCATGCTCATAGTTGGAGAGTTTGTATTTTTGTCTCCTCTTGGATATAAAGCCATTGGGATCATATGGTTTCCAAAGGAAGCTTTGTGTTAGGCCAAGGCCTTCCAACATCCTATCTACCTCCTTCCATCCTTCTCTTTTGTTTAAAACCAAGTGACCAAGCTGGTTTTTAACTTTGAGTTGTGCCTTCTTGCCCTTCCCTGCAAAGTGGATTTGGTCGGCATTGCTGAATTGTCTGAAGTATTCTAGGGCAAAGAGCCTCATGGGCACAAACGTGGGCAGCCTGAAAGGTCGCAGCTCACAACCATATATTCTAATCACTGTGTGATGCTGGTAGAAATACCAGTCTCCTATGCCATAGGCAGTGGATAGTTGCAGTATCCTCTGCATTTCATCAGTGAGTCTTGGAGGAGGTTCTGTCATGAACAGAGACAGGGCCGGATGGATGAACAAATCTATGAACTCACAATATGTATAGGGTGAGTATGCTTGGACATGGAAGACTGAGCTCCAGTACACCACTGATCTTGGGTTTCCTGCAGCATCAGTTCTCTTAATCTCAAAAGAGAATTTCTCATGTTGGTAATAGAGAATGAGGTGATAAATGTATGAAGTGTATCTGAACACTCTCTCCCTAGACAGGTGCAATAATTTCTCATGAATCTTGTCAGATATGTATGTGGCATAGTCATAGCAGATGGGGGCCTTACCAGGAGAAAACATTGTCATCATGACTAGCACAGTTTCCTCTATGAATTCCATTGACTTGTACCCGAGTACTGAGCTTATCATATAGGCTAGGTCCAGGCCAAGTTGATTCAAGTAGCCATCAAAAATAGGAGGGTGTAGCACTGTATCAGATTTCCGAATGAATAGTTGGTTCAGCTTCAGGATCTCTGCCTCTGTGAGTATCTTGGATCCTTGATTGATTAGGTCCAGCAGGGATAAAGGGATCAGTTTCCTTTGAGTTTTGAATTGGACCATATCCCTGATGGCCTGAGGGGTAGTGTAAAATACAACCTCACCTTGAGGATTCATTACTGCCCTCTATGTTGGATCATAACCCTCAACACATAAGTAGATAAGGTCAGGGAACTGCTTGACTTGGGGCATTTTAAAAGTTGGGAGGGAGGACTCCCAAATGCCTAGGATATCAGTCCCATCCCTGTGCCTAGCCCTGAATTCATTTAACAAATGAATGTGAAATGTACATCTGGAGGGGGAGTCTTCTGAAATCTGGTAGTCTAAATCTGCAAAGTCTTGCCAGTCCAGCTCTCTCTGAGGAGCATTTAAGGGAGTGACATTGAGGGCTGCTGATCCTGCAAGGGCAGCCATGTCTGCCTCAAGTATTTCTTGAGATGCTAGGTTTGTCAATTGAACTGGTGAAATTGAGGGGGGGGCAGAAACCAGCAAGGTTGGTGCACAGACAACTATAATCAGTGTTTGAATTCTCTGAGGAGGCCTTTATGCATTTGACAGGCTTTCTTAGGCAATTTGGGAGTAATGCAGTGAGTTCACGATTGCGCGAACCGGGCAGGGTTTTACCAGAAATTCCAGTCTAAATGAGGTCTCCGCCACTGTTTTTCAACTCTAAACTGTCGAATAGTAGTAGGTTACAGCTGGTTTTCCGGTGAATTTTCAATCTTATGGCTTCCTGTGGTGGATTTTACGAGAAATTGAGAAAAAACCAGTTCGAAGGAGGATGAAGACTCAAATACCTGTTTGACAGTAGCTTGAGGTGAGGTTGCAGTTGGGTTAGCTGTCTGAGCTTTGCAAATGGTCGCAGGGTGGTTGGTGGCGCAGTCGTCGTCGAGTGCATGCAGATGGCGGAACAGCGCTTTTCTCAGAAAAACAATGAAATTGGCGAAAAAACGGTAAAATTTGGCTTTATAGTTATTTGGCACACTTTTCGGATGACGTCAGCATGACGTCAGCGTGAGGGCCCGGGTGGGATGACATCAGCAGGACGTCATCGGGTGACGTGGCGGCCAACGACCGGTCCACGGGGGCAATGAGGTGGCGGCTAGGTGGGCGAATGAGGGACGAGGTGAGCGGACGTGGTGGTGACGTGTGCGACAGCAGGACGGGAACGTGGACGGGACAGGTGTCACCATATCGCGGCCCTTCCTGCACGGCGAAGAAACTATCAGACGGGCTCCGACGGAACTTGGGTGTGCCATCTGTCCCCGCGTGACGTAAGCGTCTGACAGATATCGGAAGGTATCTGTCAGACGTGTAGGGTGCTCCGATATTGATGAGAGCCGTCGATCTGGAGGTGCGCGATCCAACGGCTGTCGGGCGATCAACTTGCACGAGCCCTTACCGCCTGCCTTTATTAACCTTCAGACGTCGGGATTTCTCAAAAACACTGCGTGCCGTCGATCTGGGACAGGCGCCATCTGACGGTCATCGGACGGGTGATCTGCACGGGAGGTAGCGGCCAACGGGCGGGTTTAAAAAATAATATTTTTCGGCCATTTGCGACCGGCGGGCCCCTCCATGTGCCAAAACATTTTCGGTGGTTTTTTATTGATTTTCTTTATAAAAATGATTTAATCCACCAACCTTAGGAAAACACAAAGGTCGTAGAAGGTTCCAAGGCATTGTCGAATCCATTAGGGAAAGAGGCTGATTGTAACACATTGCAATCCTCCCATGATAGTGCACATTACAGAGGAATATCTAAGGCAAGCTCTCGTCGCCAGGATTGCACCAAAGACAACCAATAGAGTTATAAAAAGTATCAGTATTCTAAAGTTCATTTTGATTACAAACATATTGTTAATGGTGAGTAGAAATCATGGCATAGAAAACCATGTAGCTTTTGTGGCTTGCATAACCACGTGGTAGTCGAGTGCTGGAAGAGAATGGCAGCAAGAAAGAGGACGAGACATGAAAGACCTTCTCTACATTAGGGAAGGAAGAAAATTAAGAAGGTATGGAGGAAGAAGACTTTTTGCAATCATTGCAACAGAGGTGGAAATGAAAGAGCCATGTGTTGGAGGTTCAATCTAGAGTAGTGTTTCAAGGACAAAGCGTTTGTGCAAGAATGAGCTGGTAAAGATGTTCAACAAGAGAATCAACTCCAGGTTAATGACCCATTCAGTTTGATAAGTGAGAGATGGTTGTACTAGATATAGTAGCTTTTCATGGCCACATTTTGTAAATCGTGTGTTTCGATATAAATGTAAAAGTGATGATGTGTTTTCCATCACTTATTAAAGCAACGATGATATTTTTGACCTTTTGTTGATAGATGGGGTATTAGTTTCTATTATGATATACATTTGACCAAAGAGTGTGTGTTATAAACTCTTGGAAAGTATGAGGACTATTGGTCATGATTGTTGATGTAACTGAACATGTAGTTTGCAAAGATTGTACTACAGGTTTGTAGAGGATGCCGGTGTTAGTTCATCACTTATGGCTTCAAAGAACAAGGGTGAAGGAGAAGGAAGTGTGACCTATCAGGACACTTGTTGTGAAAATAATCTAACACAACAATTTCATAATATGTTCATGCTTTTGGAGGACCAAAATATCCTCAGTGGGGAGGAAAGATCTAGGTGGCTCCAAAAATGCTCAGGAATTCAGAAGTGGCTTTGGAAATGCTAAAAAATAAAAGTTGATGGATTGAAGTGAAACAATGATCAATTCGAATATATCATCGTAAGATTTCCAATGGTACAAACAACACCTCAATTCGAGTTCATATGTGAAATTTATGGCCAGTCAATTTTTTTGTCAAACTAGGCCCATTGCCAGCCACTAACGAGGTGACAATTTGCACTTGACAGTCACGGTTTCCGATGGTCATAAAAGGAAAAATTGTTGCCTACTTAATTTTCCTAATGACCCCTAAAAATCAAATGGCTGGTTTTTAATGTTAATATTAAATATACATACATACATACATACATACATACATACATACATACATACATACATACATACATACATACATACATACATACATACATACATACATAATAATACATAATATGTATATATATTATATATATATTTTATATATATAATAGGGGTGTAGGCCACCACCACCACCCCCCTCCACTGCTAACATATTATACGCCACTATATGCAACGTATCAGAGCTAGCAAAGCTTGAACTTGCGCCAATCGGATTTTGATCTGCCCATTGCAATGGCTCCACACTCCTTCCTCCAATTAAAAACAAATAGAGCCTAAATCATATGTCAGTCAAATAGAGCGGAAGTTGAAAATAATTATTTTGCCATAGGTAAGGTTGGAACTATTTTGTGTGCCCAACCAAACTGCCTAACAACCATGCTTTGTAAAATCCACCCAGATTAATTATTTAAACCAGTATTCTTAGTTGTTCGAACAATGGAGGGGAGGCTAAGCACAAAGTTCAATGTAGGTAGAACCTTGAGCTGACACATAAATCGAGGTAGTGGAACCCTAACACGGGGAGTATGCAGGGAATTTGAAAGATTCCCTTGGAGGCTGATTTTTTATAGAGGCAGAAGTATATCAACTTTATACTTAGTTTTCTCAGTTTTTCACAAAGGAACTGATGGTGTAATCAGTTTCCTCATTTGAGCAGTAGATCTTCATTCAAATTGCAGGGAGGAATATGTGCAATCATGAGGAATCTAAAAGATTCTTTTGGGGTCAAATTTTCACAATGATAGAATCATGCCAATTTATATTTAAACAAACCAAAATTTTTCTAGGAGTCTGATGACGTTATTAGTTTTCATATCTAAGTACCAGATCTTTAGTCAACTTGCAAAGAGGAATCTTTGTGGAATCGTGAGGAATCTAAAAGACTTCATAAGTGCGGAATTTTGACAGTGTTGGAACCAAGCCGACATATACTCAATTTACTTAGTTTTTTGCAAGGAACGCAGTGGTGAAGTCATATTTTTCATTTGAGCAGCTGAATTCTAGTGAACCGATGAGAAGGAATCTTTAAGATTCCTGAGGGTCCAAATTTTGACAGCGTCAGAAAGGGTCTGAGTTTACAGTCATTTGAATTTCGCATCACGAATTCAACGGTGCAATCCATTTCTTCATCAGATTTGTGCATTTTCAGGCCATCCTCGGAAGTGGAGGTATATAACGTAGTGATGCCATGTTTTTCTTTGATTTGTTGAGATTTTTATTAACCATTATGTTGGAGGATACATGTATTCCAGTTCATGTGAGAATTTAATGTCTTGTCATGCTAAAGGAGGGCCCATATGAGTGAGAGTTCTTGTAGGAGAACGTCTTGTAGAGAGGCATACCATGCTAATTGAGGGAGTTTATCCTTATAATGGAAAATAATACACCATGTACTCATCATCATCTTGCAGAATTTAATGAAGTGTTCTCCCCACTCTTTACACCAAGCATGGAGACGTAACCCACACTGAGTGAACTCCGTTATCAATGTGTGTCTATGCTTTGATTTTATGGTTGTCATTCGGTTTCCTCTTCTTTAAAGTATGTATATGTGGCTTTTCATACTCTTTCACATGCAATTCTGCTAACATCACAGAACTAAAAGATATTAGTTAATTCTGGTAGCAGAGAGAATCTATATCACTCCATCTCATTCATTCTATTATATGTGGTATGATGCTCGTGCACTCTATTAGTGGTTATCTCTACTACATCACATTCATTGATGACTTTTAAAGGAAGACATGGATATACTGTTTGAAGCATAAGTATGAATCCTTAAAAACATTCAATGAGTTCAAAGCATTGGTTGAACATCAAACAGGGAAGAATATCAAAATATTCAGGTTTGATAATGGTGGAGAATACATGTCAAATGAGTTCATTGACTTTTGCAAGAAGGAAGGTATCAAGAAAGAAACAATTGTGCCATATACTCCTTAACCAAGTGGGCCAGCTGAAAGGAATAACAAGTCTATAGTAGAAGCTACCCTAGCAATTCTCCATGATCAAAATTTTCCTAAGTTCCTTTGGGATGAAGCTTCACATGCTGTCGTATATGTTCAAAACAAGTGCCTCGTCAAGCTTTGGAAAACAAGACCCTCGAAGAAGTATTTACAGGTTTTAAACTCGACATCGCTCATCTCTGCATATTTGGATGTCTCATATATTTATGTTGGCCAAAGGACAAAAGGAAAAAATTGGAATCTACAAGAAGAAAAATCACGTTTCTTGGATATTGTGAAAATTATAAAGCATTTAGAATATATATTCCTGGTCAAAGCAAGGTTGAAATTAGCAGGGATGTTACATTTGATGAAGATGACACCCTTAGAAAAGCAAGGAACCTTCCTCCTCCTCCTCCTCCTAAGAATAAGGATGATTTTGATATTCTAGATGGTCCTTCCATGCCTGATTTTGAGACTGATATTATTGATGATCCCATGGAGCCTATGGATCCCTTAGATCCTCCTCCAAGTGATCTACTAGGAAGAGACCACTTTGGCTATGTGACACTCTATAGGATGCTCAGAAATAAGTTCCCGTTCAAAGGCCATTTAGAGAAAGGAAACAATCATGTAGGTACCAGGGATATGTTGCAACCATGAGTACTCTGATTCAAGCTAAACCTTCCACATTCGAAGAAGTCGTAAAAGAACAATTTTGGAAAGATGCAATGGCCAAAGAATATGAATCAATTATGAAGAATGATGTATGGGATGTTGTGTCGAGAACGAAGGGGAAATATGTGGTAACTTCAAAGTGGCTATTCAAGATGAAGCATGGAGTTGATGGTAGCATTGAAAAAGACAACGCGAGGTTCACAGCTCGAGGATTCTCATAGAAAGAGGGAGAATATTATGATGATATATTTGCACCTATCTCTCGATATACAACCATTCATTTGATAGATTCTCTTTCTGCAAGCCAAGTTTGGACCCTTCATCAGATGGATGTAAAGACTACATTCCTCTATGGCATGTTACAAGAAGAAGTGTATATTGAGAAACCACATGAATTTGAAGTAAGAGAATTGAAAGACGCATGTTTGTAGAATGAAGAAGGAATTGTATGGTTTGAAGCAAGCCCCAAGAGCATGGTACGTCCACATAGATAGTTATTTGATGAAGATAGGATTCACAATAAGCAATCTTGATCTCAACCTCTACTTCAAAGTATTCCAAGGTATGCCGCTGATTTTGGTTTTATATGTTGACGATCTATTATTGAGAGGTAGTGGGCCTCTGATGATCGAGTGTAAGAGGGAGCTAGCCTTTGAATTCGATATGAAGGACATTGGACTCATGCACTACTTTCTAGGCCTTGAGGTGTGGCAAAGGCCCGTGAGATATTCCTTTCACAAAGGAAAATATGTTGTGAAGATATTGGAAATATTTGGAATGAAAGAATGCAAGTCCCCACCCACACCAATAGTAATGAACTTCAAGAAGTTATGTGGAGAAGTTTCCCAATTTAGTGAATCCATCCGAGTATAGACAATTGATTGGGGTTTTGATGTTCCTAGTGAAGACTTGTCCAGACATATGTTATACAGTGAATACATTGATTCAATTCATGATCGAGCCTCTCCATGCACATTGGGTCGCTGCCAAACACATTTTGAGATATTTGCAAGGATCAATCATACTTGGTTTGAGATATTCTATCGGAGATGTTCGACTTCATGGATACACCGATGCTTTTCATGTATTTATAATTTTTTGTGTAGTAGGGTCCATCAAAAGTATGCAACATGGGTGCTCCTTGGATGAGAAAACAAATTTTTCATCCAACGAGTCTTGTCACTCAAAATTTGAGTGAACCCATATATAGATAAGTTGAAAATACGAGTTGAAAAAACATATTTTTCTTTCTTCCCTCTAAAATTTGATGATGTAATATAATATTATTTTATAATTTCCTTAGGAGGCCCATTTTAGACCTCAAAATTCCCTAATGATAGGCTTGTTGGGATTCTTCCTCCCCGTCTGGCCAATGGGTTGAGGAGGCTTGAAGGTGTGTGATCCTTACCTCTTGGTAAGGTGTGTATCTCATCCAAGTTAGGATTACGATGCAAGTGTTATACCACATGACTCTTGAGGGTCATTTTTGGGAAGATCAGTAGGAAATAATATGGGTTGAGTAGTATCTCCCATACTTCACATATTTCTCTATATGGGACTGTAGTAGTAGCTCCCCCATGAGATTCTAAGTAGTAGCCTACTAACAGAGATTCTAGGTAGTAGCCCAATGGACAAAGGGTGGTAGCTTTGGCTCCTCGATGATTCTTCTTATTTAGATTCGAGAATTTTTCAGCATCTAGAGTTAAGCAAAGATGGGAAATATGATGATAGGATGACATATTGATAGATGGACATATTTTTACAGGTGGAATCCTCCCCAATTGAGAGAGGGTTTTAAAATATGCAACTATGTTAAAATTTCACCTTGGACAACTCATATGATGGAGATGATGATGGCATGACATAATTTCATGTATGTTAATGACGAGCATCCCACCAACATGGCATCAAATGGTTCTCAATTCAAACATACATGACGACACATGAGTATCCTGTCAACATGACAACAAAGGGATCTCAATAAAAACATGATAATAAGTACATATCACATAAAAAAAAACAATATCCCACATCAAAACATCAAACAAGGATCTATACAGCACAATGTGTCTCAAGCAAAGAGATAAAGAAGTACATGATCGCACTACATATACCTCGCATCAAGAAGTTATTTAAAGAAAAGGATGATAGACTTCTAGATTGGTTGTATCATCAATATCGTAGTGTCAAATCTCATGGAAATGACTTCTCACACATCGAATGCTGACACCTGCACTCCGCTTTGAAACGTTGCTGAAAAATAGAATTATCAAATGGAAAATATGATTACACCATCAGATTTGTGGTTTCGAATAGTGTAAAATTGACTGTAAAATTTATGCATTCTGACAAAGTGAAAATCTTGGGCTACAGGAATCTTTTAGATTCCCCCTAGATTCCTCAAAGATTCCCTCCTCTGGGTCATCTGAAGATCTGTTCCTCAGATCAAAATTTTTTCTATGCCATTAGGTTTGTGTCACTGAGAGGTGTAGGATTGACATAAAGTTTTTCCAATTTGGACACTAACAAAATTTTGCCCTCCTGGAAATTTGGCTCAATCATGGTTCCACCTGATCTTTTTCTCCAAGATCATGGTTCCACCTGCAACCTGCAGAATTAATAAAAAAATATTTCCTCGATTTTCATGTCGTGTTCTGCCTCCATCCTATGGGCGCACTATGGAAACGTGGGTCTATAATAATGTTTGTGGGCGGATAAAACAAACAATGAGCCCATGGCTCATTGGTGGCAGAGATTACTTACCTGGAGGAGATCAGGGTTCAAATCCCATTAAAATCCTGAATCTCACATTTTGTTTTCAATATGGAAATCGTTGATGTGATGGTTACGTAATACAAGTTGGGCGCTTTAATTATTATGGTTTCGTTGTGACTGTTACATATTGTTTTGAATTTATGGGAGGGTTGGTTAATGTTTGGTTGCATTGTTAACTGGTGGAGTGTGAGGGTGCCTGGGAGATGGCTGGCCACACCGGCCGAGCGAGTTCAAGCCTCGCCACCCTCGATTCAACACACAGTTAGCGGCAGTTGGGTGTGGGCCAGGTCCACTGGAGGTGGCCCACCCACAACCCTTATAAGTTTAACGTGTGTATATATATATATATATATATATATATATATATATATATAATATATATATATATAATATATAATAGATATAGATATAGATAGATAGATATAGTTTGGTGGACGGTCCAAGGGGGTCATGGCCGCTGGCCCATTTAATATTACTTTTGTTTATGTGTGTTGGGGCCGGCGAGGGTCACAGCCTGTTGGCCCAATTTTTAATACAAATTTGTTTTGGGTTCCAGTGGGAGTAGCGGTGGTCATGGCTGGCCACCTGTTTTATAATTTTTTTATTTTTTTATATAACAATAGATCTTTTCGATTTTGTCCAATATAGGGGATATTAGAAAAGTTAAATACCCAATAAACTTTCCCGCTTTTGGGCGCTAGTTTCATGCCCCGGGGTTAGTCAAATTGTAGGACACTTAAACTTGGCCCATTTCCCAACTTTTACCAAAATTTTGACTAGCTCCTTCTCCCTCATATGAGCTCAGATTTTAGTTTCATTCGCACCATTGGAATCAAGGCGACGACCACTTTGATCTGGTGCTGGTTTGGGAGTGTTCTAACCACTTTGAATTTTGACCCTTTCTGAGTCCTCTAGATCTTCTGCCTATGTCTAGAGCTACCTGGATCAATCCTCCCCACTGGGGAGCTTTTGGTTCTCCAAAAGCATGAAAATATTTGCCACTTCTTTGTACCCTTTCTGCACTTGCAAGTATCTGATATGTCACCCTTCCTTGTCCTTCACCTTTGTCCTTCAGAACCATAAGTGATGAGCCAACACCTACAACCTTTGCAAACCTGTAGTACAATTCTGTGAATTATATACTTGATTTACATGACCACTAATGACCCAAGCATCCCATACTTTCCACGAGTTTATAGCACATACTCTGTGATCAATTTTACATCAAAATGGAAACAATACCCCAGCTACGAAAACAAGGCCAACATATCATTGTTGTTTCAACAAGTGATGGAAAATACATCATCACCACAACACGTGATTTACAAAAATAAGGTCAAACACTATTGTTTCTTTGAAAAGTGACGGAAACACGACATCACTTTCACAGTTTATCATGCAACTCAAAATAAGACTAGACATCATTGTTGCTTAACAAGTGATGGAAAACACATCATCACTTTTTACATTTTAAAATGCAACAAATGATTTACAAAACCACAACCATGAAAAGCTAACATATCTAGAAACCATTTTTCACTTATCAATGTGAATGGGTCATCCCCCTATGGTGGTTTTACTTGTCGAACAATTGTTTCAGCTAGTTCATGCACTGATGCTTTGTCTTTAGGGCACTGCTCTAGATGGAGCCTCCAACAAGTGGATCCTTGATGGCCACCTATGTTGTAATGACTGCGGTACATATTCTTCCTCCAGATCTGCTTAACATGTTTCTTTACCTATTGTTGAGAGGGTATTTCACGCCTCCTCCTTTTGTGTGCTGCTATTTTTTTCCAACACTTAGAAAATGTATGGTTATGTAATCCACAAAAGGTACATGTTTTCGATTCCATGATTTACGTTCATATTTAACAACATGATTATAACTGAAATGAACATTCGAATATCGAGACTGGTTATACCTTTCCTTGTTGTCTTTGGTGTCATTATGGCAATGAGAGCTTGTCTCCGCTCTTTCCCTGCAATGGGCACTGCCATGGGATGATAGGGATGTGTTCCCATCTTTCTCTTTCCTTGATGATTTTGACGATGTCTCGAACGAATATGACACCTTTGAGCATTCCCCTTCTGTGTATCCCAAGCCTGGAAATTGAGGTTTATGCACAATCTCCAATGGTTGAGTTATGCCATGGTTATTAACACCAAGTTCTTCTTCCTCCTTGTACCTCCTCCTCATAAGGAGCCTCATATTTGTCCCTGTAATTGGTATCTCCACATCTCCAATAGAAATCATACAATGTGAATATGAAACTAAAGGGAAATCAACATCTTTTACCTCCACTGTCGAGTTGGAAAGAACTGATGAGGGCTTCTCATCATCTGTTGTTGGTGGTTTGTTGGCTAAGCTGGCGCATTCCCCAACTTCCTTTCTGACATACCCAAGTCCTGCCTGATGGGGTAATTCCTCTACTTTGATGGGATTGACAATGTCTTGGCCATAATGCCCAAGCCTTCTCCTTCATACCCCATTCTCTTCAACAGTTTGAAGCCAATTCCTGTGGTATGATTTTAAAAAACATTGAAATCATCATCAGGACACATACATGAATTCAGAGAATTACTTTTTACCTCACATGGGTCATGTTGCAGCTTTTCCAAGGCCTCATCCTTAGCTTGCAGCTGTTGTATCAAACTCTATTGTCCCTCTTTCTCTTCATCTAGAAACATCTTCAATCCAGTGTTCTCTATTTGAAGATTCTAGTTGTTGTGCTTCAACTCTTCCAGGGCCTCTTCCGTGGCTCGCAACTGAAGCTACAATCGCTCCTTTTCCTCTGTCTCTTTTTGTAGAGATTCATACATTATTTCCACGTTTTTGTGAAATTCTAAGCATGGTCTCGTACATCGCTTTGTCATCCTCCATCGTTGCACATTCCATTGTTCACACTCGCAATTCACATCCACGCAAAGACTGCTCTGATACCAAACTTGATCTGAGTTGACTCAACTCCCAGATTTACCAAGATCTTTTGCTTTCGTGATGTGATTAGAATTGCATTTAAAAGAACATAAAGGAACATATATACATGTTGTAAAGAAGGCACATGACAAGAATACAACATAAAACACAAGACGTTGATAACGGAGTTCGTCCAGGAGGGACTACGTCTCCGGGCCCTGGTGTCAAGATGGTGTAGGCTGCTGCATTAAGCACTGGAAAGAGTGATGATGTACATGCATGTGTTTTCTCTATCATACAAGGAATATTCCCTCATGCAAGAGTGGCTCCAAGAGATGTTCCACTGCAGGAACTCTCATTCAACAAAGGACTCCTATCAGCATGACATAATTTCATGAATGTTAATAATCAACATCCCGCCAACATGGCATCAAAGGGATCTGAATTCAAAAATACATGATGACACATGAGTATCTCATCAACATGACAATGAAGGGATCTCAATAAAAAGATGATAATAACTACATATCACATCAAGAACAAAACAAGATCCCACATCAAAACATCAAACAGGGATCTATACAGCACAATCCATCTCAAGCAAAGAGATAAAGAAGTACATGATCACATTGCATATACCTCGCATCAAGAAATTATCTGAAGAAGAGGATGATAAACTTTTGGATCTGGTTGTACCATCAATATCATAGCATCGAATCTCATGGAAATGATTTTTCACACATCGAACACTGACACCTGCACTTCGCTTTGAAAAGTGGCCAAAAAATAGAATGATCAAATGGAAAATCTGATTACACCATCAGATTTGTGGCATCAAATAGTGTAAAATCGACTATCAAATTTCTGCATTATGACAAAGTGAAAATCTGGGGTTACAGGAATCTTTTAGATTCCCCCTAGATTCCTCAAAGATTTCCTCCTCCGAGTCATTTGAAGATCTGTTGCTCAGATCAAAATTGTGTCTGCGCCATCAGGCTCATGTCACTGAGAGGTGTAGGATCGACATAAAGTTTGTCCAATTTGGACACTGGCAAAATTTCACCCTCTTGGAAATTTGGCTCAATCATGGTTCCATCTACTCTTTTTCTCCAGGCTCATGGTTCCACCTACAACCTGCAAAATTAATAAAAAAAATCTACCTCCATCCTCTGGGCGCATTGCAGAAATGTGGGTTTATAATAAAGTTTGTGGGCAGATAAAAAAAACATTGAGCCTGTGGCTCATTGGTGGCAGAGATTACTTACCCAATGGAGATCAGGGTTCAAAATCCCATTAAAAGCTTGAATCTCACATTTTGTTTTAAATATGGAAACGTTGATGTGATGGTTACGTAATACAAGTTGGGTGTGTTAATTATTTTGGTTTTGGTGTAATCGTTACATATTGTTTTGAATTTATGGTGAGGGTTGGTTGATGTTTGGTTACATTGTTAATTAGCGGAGTGTGAGGGTGCCCGGGAGGTGGTCCAGCCACACCGGCTGGGCGGGTTCAAGCCCCCCCACCCTCAGTTCAACACACAGCAAGCGACAGTTGGGTGTGGGCCTGGTCCACCAGAGGTGGCCCACCCACAACCCTTATAAGTTTAACGTAATGATATATATATATATATATATATATATATATATATATATATATATATATATATATATATATATATATATATATATATATATATATATATATATATATATATATATATATATATATATATATATAGTTTAGTGGATGGTTGGAGGGTCCGACGGGGTCATGGCCACCAACCCATTTAATATTAATTTTGTTTATGTGGGTTGGGACCGGTGGGGGTCATGGCCTATCAACCCAATTTTTAAAACAAATTTGTTTTGGGTTCTGATGGGGGTGGCGAGGGTCATGGCCTGCCACCTGTTTTATAAATTTTTGTTATTTTGTATATAACAATAGATCTTTTTCAATTTTGTCTAATATAGGGGAAATTAGACAAATTAAAGACCCAACAAATTTTCCTGCTTTCGGGAGCTAAGTTTCATTCCCTGGATCGGTCAAATTTTAGGACACTTAAACCTTGCCCACTGCCCAACTTTGACCAAAACTTTAACTATCTCTTTCTCCCTCATACGAGATCGAATTTGAGTATTGTTCACACCGTTGGAATCAGGGCGACGAGCACTTCGATATGGTGTTTGTTTGGGAGCTTTCTGACCACTTTGAATTTTGACGCTTTCTGAGTCCTCTAGGTCTTCTGCCTTTGTCTGGAGCTACTTGGATCAACTATTCCCATGAACATTGGGACTCAAGAGGATCAAAATATTTTGAAGATTGGAGTCTAGTGTTCAAATAAAGAAAAATAGAAATTCATGGAATTGTTCCATGAATTTAATGGTCTTTGCATGGTCTATGAATATTTGAATGGTTTTGCTGAAGTTTTAGCCAGCACACAATATCTATTAAAAAACATGTGAGGCCAATAAGATAAAGACAAAGACCAATTAATCATGTTCTAAAGGAAACTGTCAAGAAAGAAGTTGATAAGTTGTTGGCTATTCATATAATTTTTCCTATAATATATTGGAATGGGTAAGAAACCTAGTTATGGTACATAAAATGAATGGAGACGTCAAATTATGTTTCAATTTTGGTGCTTTGATTAAAGCAAGTAAGAAAGATAATTTTCCACTTCCTAAAATGGAACTAATTAAACAGGAAGTGGGATCTCAAACAATGTCACTACCTTACTATTTCTTAAGCTATAATCAAACACATGTCAAGAGAGGTGACAAGTATAAAAATATTTTCACCACATGTTAGGACACCTTTACTTATGAATGTATACCTTTTACTTATGAATGTATACCTTTCTGGCCTAACTAATGTGGGTGTCACATTTTAGCTAGCTATGTAAATAAATTCCAATAACCTTATCAATATAATCATTTAAATTTTTCTCGATGATATAACTATATATTCTAGAATATAAGAAGATCATTTTGATCATGTCAAACAAGTTTTCTCCATTTTAGAAATTTCAATATGTCATTTTAAACCCTACAAAACCTATTTCCCATATCATGACAAAAAAAATTATTTAGACATATTGTACTTGATTTGGCATCATTAATGATCTAGAAAAAGTTATTTCCATTTAGAATATCTCAATTCCAACTTCAATGAATAATGTATAAGCATTATGGGTAAAGATCATTTCAGTGAAATTCATACCTTATCTTTTCTGTAATGGTTAAACCCATTCATAATTTACTTTTAACATATATAACTGTTTTCTTGGAATAATACTACTAAAAATTCCTAGATATAAAAGATGCAATGAATTATGCACCTATATTAATAATGCTACTGAAAAAGCTATATCCACAATTCCTCTTCAGAAAGATTATCCTAAAAAGAAACATCTAATAGCTTAGATTGGCCAAAGCTTATCTGATAACGAAATAAAATACACTTTGGTCGAAAAATATGCATTTTCTCTTTTTAAAGCTATTAAAAAATTTCATCATTTCATTTTTTTTAAGCATACAACGATAAAATTCCTTTTCCCTAGAGTCAAGTTTTTATCGTCACACACATTTATATAGAAAACTTGCACATTGGTTTTCCAATATATAAGAACATGACTTCACAATTACTACTTCAAATACAATTAAGGGATGTGATTTGGCTTTGTACCTAGCTCAATGTCTTGAACTAAAGTGTTATTTTGAAGTTAACGATGTTACTTTATCTGCACTATTCTTATTTTAATACAAAAATATTGATCTAGCAAGGCATCCATGATATCAAAACATAATTTACTATATGCAGTATGAACAATGCAAAAGTAGTATTGAATAGTATTACTGGAGGTGCTTCATCTTGAAGTTGTGAAAGATTTCATTCTAAATACTTTTCTCATGCAAAAATCTGTTAGTGGACACTTACTCAGATGTATTGTGTTGATGACGTAGTAGCCAAAATGATCTTGAAAAGGCTTCATGGATTAGCAAATTCTAAGAATTTTTCTATTGAAAAATTAGTAGGCAAAATTTTGTGTCATGTTTTTGTAATCAATTTTACTAGAAACTCCTCTTTCAAAGTGGGGATTATATTTCATCATTTCTAATAATCCCCCTTCATCTTTGAACCATGTATTTATCTAATATGCTACTAGTTGATTTACTAAATGGGAAGAACTTTGATCGTTTCGAGCACAAGAGAGATGAACACGTTGTTTCTTTCCTAGAATCTAATCTATTTTCCATATTTATTTTATTAGTTGAATTGGTTTCTGGTATAGGAAAAACCTTTAAGTTTGTTAAGTTAATTTTTAATAAATATTGAGTGAAAAACTTTGCTTTGTTCACTTACTACCTATTACGCACCAAAGTGGGTGACCCCATAGGATAATTTTTTTCTCCCATTCCACAAATCTAACTGATTAGCCATGTAGCCCTTGACATCCACTACTTTCTTATGATGTGTCATTTTATCTCTACCACCTACATCATCCATATACCTTCTCACCCATATAGCAAGAGCACATGGATGAAGGTGGGATTTTGATCAAAAGGTACTTTATTCATTTTGTAATCAGGTACTTATGCTTATTTGTATTTGGGCTTTCGATATGGATTATGGGGTGACCTGGAAGAAGGAGGGGTTTTGAAAGTGATCTTGTTCCATCACATTGAATGGGGGGTTAATCTTCGATCCTAGTCCAGCGAGACCTGCCCTAGTGGCCCAATGGGTATAGGAGGGACACTACTCGGAAGCCTTCATTAAGATAGCATGTTCCATCTATCCATATTCCATGCTTACCACTTTCCATCTTACATTAAAAGCCCATATTCCACCTCCATTCTTTGGGTTCAACTAACCATTGGTTCTTTGGGATTTGACATTTGTATATTCACATACCTAGATCCCTGGGAGGTTGATGCAGCTAAAAGGAAAGGAAAAAAAAACCATTATTATGGCCACAAAATAAAATAAAAGAAATATCAAAATGAAAAATATGGTTGGGACATACACATTAGAATGTAGGAAAAATCCTAACATGATCTCTACCTCATTCATTATGGTCACCACTTAGTTCTTGAGCACATTTTACTCTTATACATCACAAAATAAATCCTTTCATATCCCAACCACGATGTGCAATGATCTACCTCATCATTAAGGGGTAATACAATTGTTATACATCATACAAAGCAATCTCTAACCCTTTTAGCTATGAGTAGTAATAGAAAGAAAAAAATCAAGGAAAAGTAAAAGGTGCACAAGAGGGGTGGAAAAGAAAAGGCCAAGTTAGTAACTCATGCATCCATAATTTCTCCATCCTCACACCTATACACTCAATATGTGGATCTTCCATCATGTGAGTCCCTTTAACCATGGAACTTTGCCATGAAGTCTTATCCCCTTTGTTACCATCATTATTCACTAAAACCTGTCGATTGAAGGGTGGATTGAGGAAATGTTACATAACCTTGGGGGTTGGAAACACCTAATAGGGTTCCCATTTAGCCACTCCTACCTAGGGAGGAAACACCATTTCAAGTTCAAGGCCCTAATTTTGGAAGGGAAACCTTATTTGAAGTATTATATGGCTCTTTACATTCAAGCTTGGTTCACTTAGATGAAAAAATGATTATTGCACCTGATGACTGGTTTATTTCACTAGACTCTATGTTGTAATTTTCAAGTGGTTCCACAACCTAGACTTTGGACACCTTACCCATAAGTACCCAAGCCATTTGAGAAGTATATTAGCACCCACAAGTGAAGCATTAAGATCCTTGGGTCTTTGCACAATAGTAACATGTCACACCTACCCTTGGATACTTTATGCACCCAGGACGGTCTGCCACTTTGTAATATATTTAATTATTCTTCAGGATGATGCAAATGGACAAACATGACCCCAATCTAACCTTACAATTCTCTGAGAGATGGCAGTTAATCTAGAGCCCAGATGAGGATGGTCTCACCTTCCAAGATATGAGAGGGTTGGTACCACCTAGAAAGCCCTTAATATTGGAGTAGAGATGGAAATTTTGAGCAGTTGGAGACCCAAGAGACCACCTTTGTGTGCCCCAAACTAGATTTTGGGGTCCACAGAGGGATTTTGAAAGCTATTTGAGGGCTAACCCTCACATCATGATTTTTAGAGGCTTCTACACCACTCATGGCACCATAGAGCTGTAATGCATGCCACATAGAGCTCAATGCATGGATGACATCATCCTTTCTAGACCTTGCAGCTCACATGTGTGGGAAAATCATCTAATTTATGTCTAAACTAGTTGGTTGGCTTGTAACCCAATGCATCATTATGATTTTACTTGTTTTCCTAGGGGATTTTTTTCTAATTAGGAACTATTCCTCCTTATATAAATGGAGGAGAGGACTATTGCATTTATCATCATCACCACTTGTGAACTCAACCTCTCTTCTTGAGTATTTCAACCTCTATTCCTAATGGAGAGATGTGATCTATGGAGCGAAAATTGTCTTGGAGCTATTGTATTGTCTTTGGAGAAGTAAGCTTAGATGGATGATTGAATTCTTCATGCATATTATCATGTAGGTGATATTTTAGTGAAAATTTATAATTTCATGTCTAATGTATCGAACAAATTCCTCATCTAGGTTAAATTTTTTGCCCTAATTTTGTTGAAGATCAATTTTATGGAATTTAGGTCATACAATTGCATGCATTACTCATAGTATAATATGTGAATGGAAATCCCCTTGGTGATATTACATTATCTCTCCCAAGTGATTTTAAATCACTCACAAATATAATAGTTAGGGCTTTGATGCTAGGGCATCAAAATATCCTTACTCCTTTGCAATTTTTACCCAACTTTAAGAACCCATTGACTCCATCAACCCTAAGAATAGGCATTGGTCTTCCTTTATTTGTGATCAAATAAGATTTTATGCATAAAAGTCTCTTTTCTCTCTATTACTTAATTTGGCCCCTTTAAGGGCAAGCAAACACCTAGAGCCTAGTACGAATTGGCTAGGAAATTTTCTTTTAGCTCCTAGAAAGTATAAATATCAAGGATAGGGTGGTTGTCACAAAATCACTTACTTTGGTACAAATTCATTCCAATTCCATCCTTAATTTTTCTTGGCCTAATTGTTTTCCCAAGGGTAAAACCCTAGTTTGGTTTTAGCTTCAACTTGGGGTCTTATTGATGGTTTTATGTGCCATATCCTTGTTGAAATACATTGTGGGAAACCCTTTCTCTATACCTTGACCTTTGGCCATCCCAACTCTTAGCCTACTAATAAATCCCTAGGTATTGTGTTGTGAAAATTCGACCTCTCCAAGGAAAGTGAATTTCCTTCATTTGTTAATTGGAGCCTTTCTCATAAGCTAAGCTTTTCCGTTAGAAGCCTCTTGTCCATACTAATGCTTTTATACCTAGAATATCTCTTATAGGTGACCTTATTATAAGACTCCTCCCATTAGTGAAAGTCCATAAAGAACAGGGGGTTTTGATTGTGGTGACACTAGGCCATTACCCCATTGTTGTCACTTGGTCTAGTGATAGCCTTGTAGGGCACCCCTCTCCAAGGCTTGCTAGATTTTGCGGCAATACTTTTGGCACTATTGCCAAGGATGAAGTGATTCTACCTCCATATAATTTGAAGATTTAGCTTCATCCCTTGCAATGAGATAAATCATTTTCTGTCAACTCGATTGGGAGAATGAATCCCTGGTTATTCATTGAGCTTCAAACTTTCCATGTGTGTAAAGTGAAGCAAGCATCTTTCCAGCGAATTTGAATTCACTTTGGAAACTCCAATATCATTGATATATGGGACTCAACAAGATGGTTCTACCAAAAGTACATGAGTCATTCCCGATTTTGGATATTACAATGAACATTAGTCCCTGAAACATGTTCTAGAATTTCCAAGATTCCAAATCACTAGAATAAAATCTGCCCCTAAAATAAACCCAAGAAGCCATGGCTTTGACACTAACTTTTCACCTGCAAAAGGTACCAAAACAAATGGAACATTTAGAGTGATCCATTTTTTATCATTATTTTTCACTTGTATGTAAGTTTGATGCATGCATGTTTCTAATGCTTACTGGAGAGATTACTCTCCCACGCTCTCAAGGATCTCATAATGTTAATTTTAGTTAACAATGGTATGTTCTATGCTTCAGAGAAATTTACTCCAATTTTCTTATTAGCCCAATATCAATTTCCAAATTAGCAATCACATTAACATGACAGTAAATCTAGATAGAACATAAATAAAAAAAGTAGAAAAAAATCCAATACAAGAGGACACATGATGTGGCACATTCCAAGGACAAACCCCAATGTGGGGAAACCCTTTCATCAAGTCTTCTTATTATTCTTCAAAAGTTTAGTAGAGAGAGAGAGTACAATATGAAAAATTCATTTGCCCAATCAAAGTCAAATAGTGGTCACAGAAAGCCCTAACCACAAAGTCAAAGTTGGTCAACAGGGAAAAATTTATCCTCCTAAACAGCTCGGTCAAACCCAGTCAACTCGGCCTCCAACAGTCATCTGAATCAACCCAAAATAGTCCTGAAAAACTCAGTCAAACCCTCCTGCAATCAACGTTGGTCAAACAACTCGAATTGCCTCAATTTTTGTGCCTAGAAATGTGACTTGCCCAAAGAGAAATATCCTCAATAAAAATATAGCCAAATCAAGTCAACATCTTCCCGATCAATGCTAGTCAAACCCTCCTGCAATTTGGTCAACGCAAAAAATAGAAAATTACAGTCTTCTTCTTCACACATGTGGAGAGAGAGGTTGCCCAAAAATTCATACCCAATCAGATGCGGAGAGAGAGACATGTGTGAAGATAAGTGAGAAAATGAGAAAGAGTCTCCTTCTATTTATATGCAACATTGAGGATGAATAGACATGTCTTTTGGACTTCTGAGCCTACATTAGATAGTTGGCCGACCTTGACAATTCGTCCATAATAGAAATAAATTCATGATTCCATTTGTAAATGTCAGAATGAGATGATCTTTAGATCAATCCTACACCTCTCGGAAAGAGGACCCCAATAAAAATATCATTTGCATCATATGAGTTTTCCAAGGTGGATTTTAGCCCTAGTTTCCAAATTTAACACTCCCTCTCAACTAGGAAGAACTCCACTTGCCAAACCCTCTCGCAATCCGTACCATCCCTGTCATCCCTTCTCTGCTTTGCTCTGCTCTGCAGGACCATGAATAAATAATGAATAATAAATTATTGTTAATGTAACATACCATTCTCCATTGACCTGAAGTCAGTCTCCAATAATCGAGAGTGTATCGTACTACTCTCCACTGACCCGAAGTCAGTCTCCATTAATCCCATATCAATATCAAACATCCTAGCATAGGGAGTATAGTAGTACACGATGCGACCATCGGTTGTACTATGGTCCCTATCCTCGTTTCATTACTCATTGGCCAGATGAGAGGTACTTCCCATGAGTCCCAGACTGCATGGGTAGGATGTATCAGCAAGAGAAGGTGAACCACTCATCCTGCTCATATGCCATAGGAGAAGGTGAACCACCCATCCTCTGCATATATCAACATGGGGTATCACAAGGGAAGGTGAACCACTCACCCTATACATTGTGCACCACTAGGGGAAAGTGAACAACTCACCCTATACATTGCGCACCACTAGGGGAAGATGAACCACTCACCCTATGGTCACTCATCACCCCAAGAAGTACCTGAAGTCCCCAGAGCTCCGAGAGTCAAATATCAAAGTCAAACGGAACCCTCATAAGAGGGTCTCTCTCCACGACTCCAAGTCGTTCATGGAAGGTGAGGAATTTGACCTTCCCCAAGGGCTTAGTAAGAATATATGTGACCTAATCATCAGTCCCAATATGACGAAGCCTTATTTATCACCATTGTACCATATCCTGGATAAAGTGGTACCTGATATCAATATGTTTGGAGCGGTCATGAAACACAAGATTCTCAGAAAGACGAAGCCCACTTTGGTTGTCGCAATAGATCATGATGGTATCTAGCACATGTCCAAACAGATCACTAAAGAGATTCCCCAACCAAACAACTTCATAGGAGGCCACACTAGCAGCAATGTATTCAGCCTTAGTGATGCTCAAAGCAACCAACCTCTACTTCCTGCTCATCCAGGATATCGAAGATGAACCTAGAGAGAAGCAACATCCAGATGTGCTCTTATGATCCACCACACTTCCAACCCAGTCAACATCAATATAACCATGGAGCCTCACATTCCCAACAGTGTATATGATTCCATAGGTGATTGTGCCCCAAATATATCTCAAGAGATTTTGGCAGCAATCCAGTGTATGTGATGAGGCTCAACCATAAACTAACTCAATGTATTCACTGCAAAACATATGTCCGGACGAGTGTTCACTAATAACATTAGGGCCTCCACGAGTTGATGGTACTCAAAAGGATTTCGCAAATCGGGCCCAGCAGCACTTCTGCATAATTTCTCGAAGTTAAGTTCCATCGAAGTAGTCACAGACTTGCAATCCACCATCCCAATTATTTTTAGTAGCTTCACAATGTATTTTCCTTGAGAAAGGAAAATTTCACCTGACTTTTGCCAAACCTCCAACCCTAGGAAATAATTCATTAGTCCTAGGTCCTTCATCTTGAATTTTAAAGCCAACTCCCTCATACATTAATGAATAAGAGGGTCTATACCTATCATAAAGAGATTGTCTACATAGAGTAACAAGATGAGAGGTCTGTCATTCTCAACCTTAAAGTAAAGGTTCATATCATCTTCACATCTCGTAAATCCTAGTTTCATCAAATATTTTTCAATCCTCTTATACCAAACTCGGGGAGCTTGCTTCAACCCATAGAGTGTTTTCTTCAACCTGCATACATGTGTCTAACGATCTTGAACTTTGAACCCCTCGGGTTGTTCTACATAGACCTCCTCCTTAATTGAACCATGTAAGAAGGAATCCTTGACATCAATTTGGTGTAGGTTCCATCATTGTGAGGTAGAAACGGCTATAATCAAACAGATGGTGGTATATTGGGCAACTAGTGAATATATCTCATCGTAGTCCACACCTTCCTTTTGAGAGAAGCCTCAAGCCACAAATCTAGCCTTGAACTTTTCAACACTTCCATCAGCTCCATGCTTGATCTTGTAGAGACATTTCAAGGTGACAATGAATTTGTCCTTGGGTCTAGGGACCACATCCCAGACATCATTCTTCATAATCGACTCATACTCTTTGTTCATAGCATCCTTCCAAACTCGGTGTTTCACAGCTTCTTCAAATGTGCAAGGCTCAGTTTGAACAATGGTGCTTGTGACAGTTAAGTACCCTTAGTACATATTCAGCTTCTTACTTTCATGAAATGTCCCCCTTTGTGCAACATGTCTCTCAGCATCTTCAACAGTTTCCCTAAGCCATGAGGGTCTCCTTTTCAAGGAGCGCTCATGAGGAGGTGGATCAATGGGATCCATTAGTCCTTCAACATCGGCAATTGACTCATCCTGTAGTTCTCCTTACTTTCCTGAATCTACTTCTTTGTCCTTCATTGGAATAGGAAGGTTACTAATCTTCCCAAGGGCAACATCTTCATCAAAGGTGACATCATGAATTATCTCCACTTGTCTTTGACCAGGCACATAGATTCTATATGCCTTAGAAATTTCACTGTAGCCCACAAATATTCCTTTCTTCCCAGATGCATCCAATTTGCTTCTCTTTTCTTTCGGCACATGAAAATAGAGCGATTACCAAAAATTCTAAAGTGAGAAACATCAGGTTTCTTACTAGTGAAAATTTCTTTGGGATTTTTGGAGTCTAATGCTTGATGAGGGCATCTATTTTGAACGTACACATCAGTGTTGGCAGTTTCAACCCATAAGAACTTTGGAAGGCTTTGATCATGAAGCATGGCACGAGTGGTTTCTATAATAGAATGATTCTTCCCTTCATCAACACCATTTTCTTCGGGAGTATATGCAGTAGTAGTCTCCCTCTTAATGTCAGCTTCTCTACAACAGTGATTGAAATCATTTGATTCATATTCGGTTCCGTTATCGGTCCTCAATATTTTAATATTCTTCCTGGTTTGATTTTCGATCAAGGCTTTGAAAGCACGAAACCGTGAGAATACTTTTTCCTTCTTCTTTAAGAAATATATATAAGTTTTGCGAGACAAATCATCCACAAAGATGGCATAATATAAATATCCTCCCAAAGAGTTCACGGGAATCATACCAGATAGATTAGAATGAATCAATTGCAATATGTCGGTAGTTTTGCTATCACTTGAGGGGAATAGTCCCCTTGTATGTTTTCCTTTGGCACATCCCTGACAAACACCTTCATGTTCTACTTTAAATGCAGGCATATTTTTTACCATCTTCCTCGCACCGAGTAGGGCTTCATAATAAAGATGAGAAAACCTTCGGTACCATAATTCGGATTGAAGAGATGTATTGCAAGACATAGCTCCTAGTGGACTTCCTCCAACTTGATATAGGTTGTCAACTGTGAATCCAAGAGTAAATTCTTCTTTGAAATTTATTTTCCAAACACATACCTTTCCATCGATGAATGCCATCTTGAATCCTTTTTCCTCCATTGTCGAGATAGATACCAAGTTCTTGTTTAGATCAGGTACATAGAGTACTTCTTCTAAATGAATGGTGTTACCTTGATTCAATTGAAGAGTAACATTCCAAACTCCCTTCACGAGATAGGTCGCATTGTCCCCAAGAATCATTTCCAAATTTGTATCATTTTCTATCAGATTTGAAAGAGCTTCCTTATACCCGGTGAAGTGCCTTGATGCACCACTATCAATTAACCAATTTCCCAAGGTATCCAGAGGAGAGGCAGTAGAGAGGGCATATATAAGATAAAATTATTTTTTCTTGCTATCAACAACATTAGATTCATCATACCTGGAGTTTCTTGATCTTTTCAGAGGGCGACCATTTCCATGTTGAGTAGTGGGATAATTCCTTTTTCCTCTGTTGTTGAATCTGCCATTCCTTTGATTGGTGTTTTCCCTAAAATTGTTGTTGTGGTTGTCATCATCATAAGGTCTATCCCTTTTGTTAGGACACTCCCTATCATAGTGGCCAAACTTGTTGCAAATGAAGCATCTTCCCTTCCTTCCATTTTTGAATCGTGAACTTCCTTAACATTGCTTATTTGAACCTGCATTGTTCTTCCTTTTAGCATGAGCAGAGAATGCAGTAGGATCATTCCTATTTGAAGGCATATCCATTTCCATCATCCTTGTTTATTCTTGAGAATATCTAGTCAATAATTCTTTAAAACCTGGAATCCTGTCATTGTTGAGAATAGTAGTGTTGAACACATGCCATTAACGAGGGAGTCCTCTAAGGGCAATGAGAGTGAGCTCCCTATTAACAATAAGTTCTCCAATCAAAGGAAGATCATTTTTTATCTCGGTAATCCTCATGAAGTAGGATTGAATATCTTCTCCTCTTCCCTTCTTTATGTCCTACAATTTGTTCTTGAAAAAGAGAACTTGGTTTGCATTGCTAGCTTTGAACATGCCAACCAACCTGTCATACATTTCCTTAGATGTGTTCAAATCGAAGATGTATGCAACCAAATGCTTGCTAATATAATCCCTGATAATCTTCTTTGTTTTGACTTCACCCTTCTTTTACTTTGTCTTTGTGGTAGCCGATGCATTTGAAGGAGGTTCATAAATCTTTCCCCGCACATAGTCCATAACATCCTTCTCTTCCAATGTCAAGTAAAGAGACATATTCCATGCATGATAATCAAACTTATCATTGAGCTTGTCATCCAGCTTGAAGTAAGATGCAAAGGCCATTGACTCTTGTCCTTGTCCAACATTTCTTGGTGATTGCTCTTTTTACTCTTGCTTGGGCTTTGTCTTCACCTTAGCTTTGATCCCATGTTAATTTTAGTTAACAATGGTATGTTTTATGCCTAAGAGAAATTTACTTCAATTTTCATATTAGCCCAATATCAATTTCTAGATTAGAAATCACATTAACATGACAGTAAATGCAGATAGAACATAAATAAAAATAGTAGAAGACAAGCCAAGACAAGAGGACACAAGATGTGGCGCATTCCAAGTAGAAACCCTAATGTGGGGAAACCCTTTGATCAAGTATTTTTATTATTCTTCAAAATTTTAGCAGAGAAAGAGAGTGCAATATGCAAAATTCACTTGCGCAATCAAATTCAAATCGATCCAATCAAATAGTGGTCACATAAGCCCTAACTAGAAAGTCAATGCTGGTCAACAAGGTAGAATTTATCCTCCAAAATAGCTCAGTCAAACCCGGTCAACTCAACCTCCAACGGTCATCTGAATCAGCCCAAAACAGTCTTGAAAAACTCAGTCAAACTTGGTCAACGCTGAGTCAAACATGTAGTCAAACCCTCCTGCAGTCAATGTTGGTCAAACAACTCGGATTGCCTCGATTTCTATGCCCAAAAATACAGCCTGCCCAAATAGAAATATCTTCAAGAAAAACACAATCAAATCAAGTTAGCAGCTACTTGGTCAATGCTGGTCAAACCCTCTTGCAATTCGGGCAACGCCCAAACAAAAAATTATAGTATTTTTCTTCACATGTGTGGAGAGAGAAGTTGCCAAGAAATCCATACCCAATCAGATGAGGAGAGAGAGATGTGTCTGAAGATGAGTGAAAAAATGAGGAAGAGGCTCCTTTTATTTATATGCAACGTTGAAGATGAATAGACGTGTCTTTTTGGCTTGTGAGCCTACATTAGATTGTTGGCCAACCTTGACAGTTTGTCCATAATAGAAATAAATTCATAATTGTTAAAATTGGAAACTAGTACCAAAATCCATGTGGGTCACCTTATTTATGGTAGCTGATATTTTTCTTGGATTCCTCTCATCGAGAGGTGTAAGATTGAGCTAACGATCATCTGATTCTGACATGTAATCATAGATATATGAATTTATTTGTATTCTTGACAATTTGTCAAGGTTGGCCAGCGAGAAAAACAGTGTTTTACACCCCCAGCTTATCCTCAATGTGGTATATAAAAGGAAGAGACCTTGTGGCATAAACTCACTCATCTCAACACACATTCTTCTCTCTCTCTCCTAGCATTAGAGGAGCATCTCTCTCTCACACATGTGGCTGAAAGGAGGAAGCAGATCTGAATTAAGGCAGCATTGACTTGGGTTGACCATGGAGCAAAAAGGTTGATTCTTGGTAGCGTTGACCAACGTAGGGTCTCCTTGACTGCAATTTGGGTTGGGCAGCCTCTCCTAGGCAAGCCACATTTCTGGGTAGCTTCGTTGACCTATTTTGACCACACATACTGCTGAGGGTTGACTGTAGACCTATACCTATGTTGACTGCAGTTTGACCATCATTTCGAACTATTTTGGGCTGTACATTCTTGTGTTGGAGGCTGAGTTGACTGAGGTTGACTTGAGGTCAATTCTGACATGTTTGACCAACTTTGACTTTGTTGGTTATGGTTTTATTACAGTTGTCATAAAATTATAGATTTGTGTAATTGTACTATCTCTCTCTCTCTCTGCTGAATTATTGAAGAATATAAGAATTGATCAAGGGTTCCCCGCATTCGGGTTTGTCCCTCGTTGGTGCCACATATTGTGTCTCTTGTCTTGGGTTGTCTTCTATTGTTTACATTTATGTTCTATCTACATTTTACTATCATCCTGATGTGATTTCTATTCTGGAAATTGATATTGGGATAATAAGAAAATTTGAAGTAAATTGTTCTTAAGCATAGAACATACCATAATTTAACATGGTATCAAAGTTGAGGTGAAGACAAATCCCAAGCAAGAGTAAAAGAGAAATCACTGAAGATAGTTGGAAAGGTCAAAAGGCTTCATGGGTTCCTCATCCCACTTCCCGGCGGAAGACAAGCTTCGTGAGACGTCTAACTATCAAGATGGAAGATGTCTTTTGATCTGACATTGGAAGAGTAAGAAGTGTTTGACTATGTGAGGGGTAAAATTTCAAAGCCTCAATCAAATGCACCAGCTACTACAAAGAATAAGTACACTAAGGATGAAGTCAAAGAAAATAAAATTATTCGAGATTCAATTGACAAGTGTTTGGTGGCCTACATTTATGAGTTGAACACCTCCAAGGAGATTTACGACAGATTAGTAAGCTTGTTTAAAGTTAGTGATGCAAATCAAGTTTTGTTCCTCAAAAATAAATTGAAGGATATTACGAAGGGCAAGGATGAGGATAATCAATCCTACTTCTTAAGGATCACTGAGATCAAGAATGATCTTCTATCAATTGAAGAAGTCATTCCTGACAGGGAACTCACTATCACTACCCTTGTAGGGCTCCCATTCGAATGTTATATATTTAGAACCACTCTTCTCAACAATGATTGAATTCTTGGATTTGAAGAATTGATGTAGAGATGCATTCAAGAAGATACAAGGATGGTGGAGCAATAAATGCCTTCAAGAAAAGGCAACTCCACTGCTTTCTCCTCTCATGCCAAAAGGAGAAATAATTCTAGGTCTAAAGATCATTTCAAAGGAAAGCTTGGATCGAAGGGTGGAAGGAAGGGAAGATGCTTTCTTTTCAATAAATTTGGCCACTATGTGAGGGAGTCTCCAAATAGAAAGCACACATCACATGATGATGATCAAAATCACTCCAGGGGCAACTACAACAACAATCAAAGGAATGGCAAGTTCAATTGCAAAGGAAAGAGGAATGTGGAAAATCAAGGAAATGGTCAACCCTCCAAGAAAGCAAGGAACTCCAGGTTTGAATCAAATGTTGTTAACAATAAGCAAGATGAGTATTATCTTATATCGGCCCTCTCCACTACTTCTCCTCTGAACTCATTTGGAAATTGGCTTATTGATAGTGGTGCCTCAAGGCACTTCACTAGTTACAAGGAATCTCTCTCTAATCTGATAGAAAAGGAGACAAACTTGGAGATTATTCTTGGAGACAATTCCACATATCCCATAAAGGGTGTAGGGAATTTTACTCTTCAATTAAATCAGGGTAACATGATCCATTTGCAAGAAGTATTATATGTACCTAATCTCAAGAAGAACCTGGTGCCCATTTCAGAAATGGAAGACAAAGGCTACAAGGTGGCATTCATAAATGGAAAGGTACGTGTTTGTAAAAATAAATTTAAACATGCTTTCACTCTTGGGTTTTGGGTTGAATTTTTATATCAAGTTAGAGGAAGTCCATTGGGAGTCATGTCTTGAGACACATCTCTGCAGTCTGAACTATGGCACCAGAGTTTGCCCACCTTCATTATAAGGCTCTACCCAATGTGAGACAAATGGTGATAGAGATGCCCAAGTTCAAAGTAGAGACATAAGGTGTATGTCTAGGATGTGCCGAAGGAAAGCTCAAAAGGGGACCATTCCCTTCAATCCATAGAAATTCTACAAATATATTGCAGTTGGTCCACTCTGACATATCTGGTATGATGCCCATAAATTCTTTGGGAGGATATCTATCTTATCTCACTTTTACAGATGACTATTCTCGCAAGACTTGGATATACTTCTTGAAAAGGAAGGATGAAGTGTTCACTTAGTTCTGTCACTTCAAATACTTGATCAAAAATCAAACTGAGAAGAAAATCAAGATATTAAGGACTAATAATGGGACCGAGTATGAATCCAATGAGTTCCATGACTTTTGCAAAGAATTTGGCATTAACAGGGAGACCACAACACCATACACTCCTAAGTAGAATGGTGTGGTTGAAACAAAGAATCGTATGATTGTGGAAGCCGTTCGTGCCATGATCCATGATCAAAGGCTTCTGAAGTTTCTATGGGCCGACGCTGCAAATACTGACGTATATGTTCAAAACCGATGCCCACATCAAGCATTGGATTCCAAGACTCCTGAAGAAATGTTCACTAGTAAGAAACTTGATGTCTTTCATTTTAGAATTTTTGGAAGTCTCATATATTTTCATGTGCTGAAAGAGAAAAGAAGAAAATTGGGTGCATCTGGAAAGAAAGGAACCTTTGTGGGATATAGCGAAATTCTAAGGGCTATACAATCTATGTGGCTGGTCAAAGGGAAGTCGAGATAAGTCATGATGTCACCTTTGACAAAGATATGGCTCTTATCAAGGTTGAAAATGTTCATATTCTAAGGAAAGATAAAGAAGCTAACACCAGGAAGCCGGATGAAAACGAAGATGAAATGATGCCCAATGTTGAAGAACCTATGGATCCTATTGATCTCCCTCTATAAGAGCCTTCCTCCTCTAGGGAGAGGCCCTCATGGATTAGGGGGACTCTTGAAGATGTCAAGAGACATATTTCATCCAAAGGGAATTTCTATGAAAGCAAGAAGTCGACCAGGTGTCAGGGATACTTAACCATTATGAGCACCATCATTCAAAACGAGCCTACATCGTTCAAAGAAGCTATGAAGCATCAAGTATGGAAGGATTCTATGAATTAATAATACGAGTCCATCATGAAGAATGATGTCTGGGGTGTGGTCCCCAGACCCCAAGACAAATCAGTTGTCACCTCGAAATGGCATTACAAAATCAAGCATGGAGCTAATGGGAGTGTTGAAAAGTACAAGGCTCACTTTGTTGCTTGAGGCTTCTCTCAAAAGGAAGGTGTGGATTACAATGATATATTTTCACCAGCTGCCCAATAAACCACCATCTATTTGATCATAGCCCTTGTTGCTTCACAAGGATGGAACCTACATCAGATGGATGTCAAAACTGCGTTCTTGCATGGTTTGATTAAAGAGGAAGTCTATGTGGAACAACCCGAGGGGTTTGAGATTCATAATCAGGAATCTCATGTATGCAGGTTGAAGAAAGCTCTTTATGGGCTGAAGTAATCACCCCAAGCTTAGTATGATAGGATTGATAGCTATTTGATGAAGTTGGGATTTACTAAGAGTGAAGTTGATCTAAACCTTTACTTTAAGGTTGAAGATGATAAGTCTCTCATACTGGTGTTGTATGTTGATGACCTCTTTTTGACAGGTGCAGACCCTCTCATTCACAAATGTAAGAGGGAGTTGGCCTCCGAATTTGAGATGAAGGACCCAGGATTAATGCACTATTTCCTAGGGCTCAAGGTCTGGCAAAATCCAGGAGAAATTTTCCTATCTCAAGGAAAATACATGGTGAAGATATTAGAGATATTTGGAATGGTGGACTGTAAGCCCGTGACGACCCTGATGGAGCTTAACTTCATGAAGTTATGCAGTAGTGTTGTCGGAACTGTATTAGGAAATGCTTCTGAGTATCATCAACTCATAGGAGCATTGATGTTCTTGGTGAACTCCCATCTGGATATATGTTTTGCAGTCAACATGTTGAGCCAATATATGGTTGAGCCTCATCACTCACATTGGATTGATGCCGAGAATATTATAAGATATCTTCAGGGAATAATCACTCATGGAATGAGATACACTACTGGAGATGTGAGCCTGCATGGTTATTCCGATGTTAATTGGGCATGCAATGTGGTGGACCAAAAGAGCACTTATGGGTGCTGCTTCTCTTTGCATTCTACTTCGATATCCTAGATGAGTAGGAAGAAAAAGTCGGTGGCGTTGAGCACTATTGAGGCCGAATACATTGCTGCGAGTATGGCCTCCTGTGAAGTTGTTTGGTTGTGGAAGCTTTTTAGTGAGTTGTTTGGACATATGCTGGATACTACCATGATCCTCTACGACAACCAGAGTGGCATTCGTTTATCAAAGAATCTTGAATTTCATGATCGCTCCAAGAACATCAATATTAGGTACCACTTTATCTGGGATATGGTACAACAAGGAGCAATAAGGCTCCATCATATTGGGACTGATGAGTAGGTTGCCGACATTCTAACGAAGTGCCTGGGAAAGGTCAAATTCTTGACTTTCCAGAATGATTAGGAGTCATGGAGAGAACCTCTTATGAGGGTTCTATATGATATGTACATTGACCTCTAGGAGCTCCGAGGGGATTGGGGTACTTCTTGGAGTGATGAGCAACCATAGGGTGAGTGGTTTAGCCTTCCCCTAGTGGTTTGTTGTGTACAAGGTGAGTGGTTCAGCCTTCCCCCTTGATACCCCATGGCGACATGTAGGAAGGATGAGTGGTTCATTCTTCTCCTATCAAGACATCCTACCCATGTAGTTTGGGACTCATAGGAAGTACCTCTCATCTATCCAATGAGTAGGGAAATGAGGATAGGAACCATAGTAGTACTGATGGACGCATCGTGTAACTACCGTACTCCCTATGCTAGGATGCTATTGATATGGGATCAATTGGAATTGACTTTGGGTCAGTAAAAGTGGTATGAGCTACTCTCTTTATTTGGAACTAATTTCAGATCAGTAAGAGTGGTATGACACACTCTCTTCATTGGGATAGAATTCAGGTCAATAAGAGTGCTATTAGACACTCTCTTTTATCTGGGACTGACTTCGGGTCAGTAGAGAATGGTATGATACATTCTCGATCACTTCTTCTTCTTCATAGTTCAGCAGTGCAAAGCAGTGCATTGATGGCAAAGATAGTATCAACAGACAGATGGATTAGCGGATGGAGTTCTCCCTAGTTGAGAGGGAGTGTTAAAATTGGAAACTAGGGCCAAACTCCATGTGGGTTACCTTATTTATGGCAATTGATATTTTTCTTTGGTTCCTCTCATCAAGAGGTGTAGGATTGATCTAACGATCATCCGATTTCGACATGTATTCATGGAGATATGAATTTATTTGCATTCTTGACAATTTGTCAAGGTCGGCCAGCAACCAAAACAGTGTTTTACACCCCCAGCTTGTCTTCAACGTGGCATATAAAAGAAAGAGACCTTGTGACATAAAACCACTCATCTCAATACACATTCTTCTCTCTCTCTCTCTTCTACGCATTAGAGGAGCATCTCTCTCTCAAATGTTGAAGAAATTTCAACCCCCACTCTGGTTATCAGTTTTCTTTATCACTCCATGCATTTAATTTTAAATCCAAGCATGATAAAAAATTCTAAAATTTAGAAATGAAAATATTTTCTGAAAACATAAATTTAGATATTTCACAACTGCTAAAATTGCAAAAAAAAACACAACAAAATTATGATAGCCACACATAGAAAATAACACAATGATTTCTGGTCAATGTGACCCTGGAAAAACCCCCTACAACTATCGGGGAAAACCAGTTTTTGAGCTCTTCTTTATTTCTGAAAATGTTTTCATAGAGAAACTGAAATACACAGTAAAAATTCTAGCAACCACAAATTACAACTTATCTCGATTTTTGTGCTTGAAATTCGCCTCGAAAATTGTGCCAATCAGCAAACAGTGAAAACAAAAATTTTTCCAACAATAAAACAACATAAAATGATGTATCGCCTACCTCAAAAAATGTGCCCAAAACTTGTTGTACGAACCATACGGATTTCAGGAGTACGGCTACCTCGAAATTCATCCTAAAATCTGCCTCAAAATTCGTGCCCTTGCTACTGTCCTTCTTCCTTGATTTCGATGCCTTTCTCCTATTGTATGGTTTTGCCTTGGGATGCGTGCCAGTAAATGTTGTTGTCCAAATTTGCTGAAATGTATTCTTGCTGCTCTCCTTCACTTCCTTACTGCTCAGAAATTTTCTCCTTGCTCTCTCTTCTCTTTCTCTCAAATGCTCATGAAAGAATGAATTAACATTTTCCTCTTCTCTTCTCCTTTTATTCTCTAAATGACCTTTTGGGTTACCCTAAGATCTAATGGTTGAGATTCATTTAGATCTAGGGATGAGAATAAATGTGCATTTAATTCTCACTTTCTATTTTTTAATTCACCCACTTAAATAAAGACTCACTTAGCCTTTTATTTCCATAGTCACTTTTTGACTTTCTAATTCTTCATTGACTTTAGTAAAGTCACCTTTAAATTAGAATGTAACTTTACCACTTATAAAGTCACTTTTAAATTAAGTTGACTTTACCACTTATAAAGTCACTTTTAAATTAAGTTGACTTTACCACTTATAAAGTCATTTTAGGAGAAAAGTACAAATAAATTTGGACACTTTTCCCTAGGCCAAAGATCAAAGCCTTAGGGAACCACTTGTCCTCTGGTACCCAAATTTTAACACTCCCTCTTATTCAGGAAAGTGTTCCTCACCACTCTCATCTCATCTCTAAAGTAGACATGCGTACCCCTTGGTAAGGCTTTGGTAAACATATCTGCTACCTGCTCATTTGTGGAAATATACTCAATCTTGACAACTCGCTTTTGGACATAGTCTCTAATGAAAAACTGGATTCTTTGTGAGCTTTATGCAACTTTGATTATCACAGTAAATTACTAAAGGTCTCAATACATGACCAAATAGACCAAACAACATCTTGCGAAACCATATGGCCTCACAACTAACCAAACTAGCAGCCATATACTCTACCTTGGCTGAGCTCAATGCAACTAACTGTTGTTTCTGATTGATCCACGACACAATTGTCGAACCCAACCCAAAACAACACCCGGAAGTACTCTTCCTATCTAAAGCACAACCTACCCAATCTGAATCCGTGTACCCTGTCAGTCTCACTCCATCACCTTGTCTATAATCCAGACCAAAATCCATTGTCCCCTGCAAGTAATGAAGAATGTGTTTTGCAGCCACCCAGTGCACTCCCCTTGGATCACACATGAACTGACTCATAGTGTTAACTGCAAAACATATATCTGGTTGAGTGCTGACCAAATACATCAAACAACCAATCAACTGTCTGTATAGAGTAGGATCCACCAACTCGGAATCAGAAGCGTAAAGCTTCTTCCAGTTAGTGATCATAGGTGTACACATGGGTTTGCAGTCCTCCATGTGAAATCTAATAAGAATATCCACAATGTACTTCCCTTGTCCCAGGAAGAAATGCCCCTCCTCCTACCACACCTCCAATCCCAGAAAATAATGCATCAAGCTGGTATCCTTCATCTCAAACTCTGAAGCAAGATCTCTCTTGCAACCCTCAATGATTCTCTCTGCACCGGTGATGATCGAGTCATAAGCATACAACACCAAAATAAGAGGCTCCTATCGGGCCTCGAATATGCCCATTTTTCCATCATACAAAACCGCCATTTATAACCTAAATTCTGACACCAGCATACGCATTTCACGTCATAATTCCATCATTTATTTCCAAATCACATCCTATGTCTCATGATTGATTATCATTAGTTTTATTAGATTTTATATGATTAAAGATGATAATGTCATGATTTACTAATGACGGTTTCGCTAAGCTTTTTTTCACAGGGTTCTATCGCCAAGTTTTTTAACAAGCCAGTAGAGTACATAAATGACCAATTTGGGGCTTTGACACTTTCAGCATGCTTTTGAAGAAACCGAGAGAGGTTATTGTCAAAAATAATGGTGTAATACCTTTCCATAACCTGAATTGCACCCAGGTCACTCATGTGGGTCTCTAGAGGGAAATTCACAAATCTGCCCAAATCTACAATAATTTTCAAACTGCAAAATTCTGCCTTGATTTCCGTGCAGCTGAAGCTAAATGAAGAAAATATTGAACATGGGCTTTGGTCCCAGTATATCCAATTTACTAACCCTAAAACAATTTTCTAAAATTCCTTACGATTTGGAAGATATGGCGGAGTTCTTTGAGGCCAGTTTATATAAAATAGCTAGATTTGTACTTAACAGTGAAATTCAGATATGCCTATTTTTATGCCACGGTTACGGTTTGATAAGTTATTTTCCTACATCCTCACTAAACTTAGTTGGTGCCAATATTGGGGTTAGTTGAGGATTTGTTATACTAAATAGAACAGGTCATTCCAGCAACCTAATTTGGAAGATCGATTTAGCCAAGCTGTTAACTTTGCTATGTATGGTCCATGATGTTTTTAGCTAAGTCGATGTCTATAAAGGCTGATCTGTAATAACTAGGAAGGTAGCGAACAAAAGAGAATATTTTCATTTGTATCTTTTATCTCCAAACATATTATTTTTAATTGAAAGACTGTTATGATGGCTATGTATTGAGTTCAGATCAATTTGTTGGATGGTTCGTTGTGACTTCATGAACTAGCTATGTTAAAGCTTTTTGTTTCTTGTAAGTAAGTAAGCTCCCCAAGTGTGGTCGGGCCCACCACCATCTGAGATCAGCTCTGTATCGTTTCTTAAGAACATAGCTGTGTGATAGTTATAGCACTTCTAGTTTGTCTTTGGTTTATCAATTGTTTATTGTTGCGTGGAGGCTTCTATTGAATTTGAAACAATTTTAGTGTGCTGACCATGTTATGCATTTTCAAATCCTTTACTTCAACAATTTGAATGTATGGTTATCGTGTGATTGGGGCTCCTACCTTCAAGGTAGAGTCATACTCTGTACCCCAAAGTCACGAATTGTATTGTCTTGACTATGTTGTCACAGTTATATAAAAGTGTGTTGTAATCACATTGTAAACTAAATCTTTGTGGTAAGTTAGTCCATCTGTTGAAAACACAGAACAACCCTTGAATGTCGAAGTTGAGATGATTCATCGAGTAATCAGGATTGATATGGTGTGAATTCAGATGTGCATTAAGTGGTTTCAGTTAATTCTGAATAAAATCACATTTGCTTGTTTCTTGTTGTTATCAAATTAGTGGGTTTTCTTCCAAATTATTTTCATGAATAGGAGTATTTCTTTCCAGATAGATTGATTATAATCGCGAGACTTACCATAAGTTTGATTTAGTCCAAATCGGTTGGTTTTACGCTGAATTATCTTTATGAATGTGTGTGCCATAGAAATATTGCTTTCCAGATTGATTAATTAAGATAGTTTAATCTAGTTTTGTTTGTCAAATAGATTCTTAGTTTCTTAATAAAATTCGTAAATTGATTTTGGGAGTTCAAGTGAGTGATTTAGTTATCAGTGTGATTTCTCTTGCTTTGTTTTGAGTGCTTGAGTGCAGTACTGTAGCTTAGATTTTGATACTGTTAGTCAAAAATTTAGTTTCCAGCCTAAGGTAATTTCCATCAAATGCGTGCTTGATCTGATTTCAAAGTTAGGTTGCAATCAGTGGTGTGATTTACCTTTTCATTGAGAAGACAGAGTGTTGGTTTGTCGAGATTTTGTATAGGTTTGCTCAAGTTTAATTTGAGATTTATGCAATTGTAGGATAGTTTCTTGAGTACAATTTTGTGTGCCTAATAGAAATTCATAGTTGTTTTATTTGTTTGTCATTTTTTAGAATAAAATTAAGGTTTGATATTTGAAGCTTGTTCTTAAAGTTATGATAGATTATGAATATGTATGTAGATTAGTTGAGTGTGAGAGATCAAGTTGCTTGGTTAAGTGTGTGAGACAGAGTATTCAGATTAGCTCCCAACATAAAAGGTCTTTTACTTGTCGTCAAGACAGTGGAATTAATTTGATGCTTTTCTCATTCTAAGGTTTTGAATCAAGAACAATTATTGTGGGCAAGATTGATTCTTCAGTCTAAAATTGAATTACCATCTCAAGTAGATTAGATCTTGCAGTTCTTTCAAGTGTAAATTGCAAGAGCCAGAAATTAGGGTTTGGATTTCGAATGTTGAGTTGATATGTGGAGTCTATTTGATTATGATTTGCCTTCACAGTCTATCAAAGTGGAATCTGTGGTAAACAATTAAGTCTTCATTTTGAGTCCAAATTTTAGTTCAAGAATAGAATAGGTTAAGTTTATAGAGATTTCGAAGTCTTTGAGTTTAATTTGATTATTGATTATGCCTTTGTTAGCAAGATGGATTGATTTCCTTTTTGAGCTGTGTGTTTACAAGCCTTTGTTTGTTCCATTACTTAGCTGATCATTATAAAGGAAACATTAAACCTCTGACCTACAAACTAAATCAAAAAGTTCAGTGCAACTCGTGTTTATGAGCCCGGATTGACATATAGATGTAGGAGAATTAATACAGCTATTAAATCTCGCAACAACTCCTCAACCACCACAATGAAGTATAGGTTCAGATCAGCCTCACTCTTTGTGAAACCCAATTGCAACAAGTATGTATCAATCCTAGAGTACCAAGCTCTAGGAGGTTGCTTCAAGCCATAGAGTGCCTTTTTCAATATACATACATGGGACTCCTTCCCATGCACCTCAAAGCCATGTAACTACTCAATATAAAGCTCCTCCTGAATGAAACCATTTAGAAATGTGGTCTTCACATCCATCTAATGGATCTTCCAACCCATCTCTGTTGCAATCGATATAATGGAGCGAATAGATGTATACCGAGATATGAGAGCAAAGGTCTCCTCATAGTCAACTCCCTCTACCTATGTGAACCCTCTCGCCACAAATAGAGCCTTGAACTTCTCAATGTTGCCATCTGCAGCATGCTTTATCTTGTAGAGTCATCTGGAAGTAACCAGTGATTTACCTTCAGGCCTCGGCACTACCTCCCAAACATCGTTCTTCATAATAGAAGAATATTCCTCCATCATGGCCTCTCTCCAGACCTGCTGGCTGGCTGCCTCCTCATAAATAGAAGGCTCGGAGTCAAAATTGCTTGCTACCAATGCCATGTAACTACAGAACTGCTCAGGTGGTTTACTCTCTCTAACCTGTCTCTTTGGCCTAGAATCTGATGTGGCCTCAGGCAAGGTATCTTGAAGCCACTTGGGCTTCCTCTTCCCTGAGCATACTTCTCCCACTGGAGTGAAAGAATCCTCGTCATCATCAAAAGCCTGATCTCCTCAAGGCCTGCCAACTGACCTCGTGCCTGAAACTTTGCTTGTAGGTGTTGAAGTACCGTGCGAACTATCCATTAGTGGACTACCCTATGAATTGCTCTGCGAACTGCCCTGCATGCTACTCGAAGAACCACCCAACTGAATCTGAGAGCCACTACTCACTGATGGACCTGACACTGTAATCGATGTACCTCCTGATCCCTGGCCACATGAACCCCGTGACTAACTCAGCTGCTCCTGAGGGTCTGGTGACCCTAGATACTCTAACTCCCGTGACCTCCTGAAAGCTATCTCCTCCCCGAACTTCACATCCCGCCTAACAACCACTTTCCTCTATGTGGGAATATAAATCCGATAAGCTTTTGAGGTCTCGCTATAACCCACAAAAATGCCCTTGTTTGCAATGGGCTCTAGCTTGGTCATGTTCTCCTTGGGGACGTAGGAATATGTGAGGCACCCAAAGATGCGAAAGTACCCACCATCAGGTTTATTCTCAGAAAATGCCTCCTTCGGAGTCACATTCCCCAAGGCATGATGTGGACTCCTAATTTGCAAGTATACAATAGTGTTGCAGGCCTCTGCCCACAAAAATAAAGCTAACCCTTGATCATGAAGCATGGCTTTGGCAGCCCCTGCAATGGATTTGTTCTTCCTCTCTACAACCCCATTCTGCTGGGATTAGTAAGAAACTGTGAACTCCATTCTAATGCCTGCCTCAGTACAAAAATCAACAAACTCACCAAGGGTATACTCCCCTCCATTGTCCGACTTGAGGACCTTGATCTTCCTACCAATCTGGGTCTCCACAAGAGCTTTGAACTCTTGAATCTCCTTGAAGACCTCACTCTTGGTCTTCAAGAAATAAATCCAGGTCTTTCTAGAGTGGTCATCAATGAATAAGACATAGTACTCATAGACACTCAAGGATACATGAGACATTCGACCACTCACATTGGTATGAATCAAGTCAAGGATCCCAATCGCTCTGTTGTCATTGCTAGGAAAAGGGGATCTGGCAAACTTCCCCATAGCACATCCTCTGCATACATCAAGGTGATCAAAACTGAAATCTGGCACACCAGTGGTGATCTCCCATAATGCACTCAAGGCCCCATGATACATGTGCCCCATCCTACGGTGTCAAATCTCACACAACTCTGAACTGCTAGATCTGTTGTTGGTCCTGTCTCGGGTGCTACTACTCAATGCCATTAGGGGCTGGAATGAGAACTTGTACACCTTGGCATGGAGCACACCAATCTCTCTAGGTGAAGAAGCTAGAGTTCCCCTAGGATATATAAGCACCTACCCTCTGCTGAACAACACATCATACCTTATGTCCTCAAGTGTTGAGACGGATATCAAATTCCTCCATTCTAAGCACATATAAAACATCTGACACTTTCAAGGGAGGTTTGGGTCCCCTATCAAATGTCAATGTTCCCACAATGACTCCTCTAGCAATGTTGTCTTCACCAAGTACTACCTCCATATCAGTATCACCCTCTAAAAGCTCTGAGAAGTACTCTCTGACTCTTTTCATGTGGCGAGAAGCGCCACTGTCAACATACCAAATGCTAGAAGATGCTCTGCTGGTAGCGAGGAATGCACACTCCCTTTGAACCTGTATGGCAGGTGATCCTGCACTAGTGGCTTCACAAGCTATGAAACCAAACTCTTTATCAAAGCTCTCTGAGAAGCTCTCTATATCTACAGAAGCTGCCATGGGTTTGTCTATCCCTTTCTTGTTCTTCTTCTCCAGACACACAATAGCATAGTGTCCCAACTTTTGACAATTCCAACATTTGATTTTGAAATAATCGTTCTCCTTGTTCTATTGCTTGCCTTTACCTTTGCCTTTGCCTCCACTGTTGGAAGCTTGCTTCTTTTCTCTGCTCTTCTTTCCTTTTGCTAACAAAGCCACATTTTCATCATCCTCCACCTGTTTGGTTGTCCCAAGATGGTTCTTTTTTATCTCATTTTGAATGAAATCATCCCACAACCTCTCCCAATCGAGAAGGTTTTCCTGTGCAACAATACCATCCACAAAATTCTCCCAAGTCTTGGGAAGACCATTAAAAGCAATCTTCACCAACTCATTGGGTGCAATAATCTCACCTACGACTGTCAACTCATCTCTCATTGAAGTGATTTTTGTGAGGTATGTTCTAGCACTGTCGGCGTTAGCAATTTTAATGACCTCCAGTCTCTCCTTTAAGACCATTTTTCTGTTTTCATTTGAGCTCTGGTAAAGACTATCCACATCTCATCTGTATAAGTCTTTCTTCTCACATGAGGAATGATATGGTCTTTGATTCCTTCAAGAATCAATCTTTTTTCCTTAGCATTCTCTTTGTTAAACTCTGCCAATTGTACAGGGCCAGCAGGTACTACTGCTGGGTTGTGTGTGGTATTTACCATAATGCCCCAGACTTATGCTTCCTCAAAGTTGCTCTGGATTCTCTCATTCCATGCATTGTAGTTGTTCTGCCCATCCAACCTATCTTCAACTCTCAAACCCAAAGACATGTTTCACTGTCCTACCAAACTGAAATTTTCAATCCGTGGTAAAGGTTTCTGTTTTCTGTGTAAAAATCAACTTGCTGTAATTTTCACTTTGATGTCCCAAACTGCGCTTTTCAGCCAACCAAGCTCTGATACCATGAAGAAATTTCAACCCCCACTTCGGTTATCAGTTTTCCTTATCACTCCATGCATTTAATTTTAAATCTGAGCATGATAAAAAAAATTCTAAAATCTAGAAATGACAATATTTTTTGAAAACACAAATTTAGAGATTTCACAACTGCTGAAATTGTTGAAATAAAACACAGCAAAATTATGACAGCCACACACAAAAAATAACACAGTGATTTTTTGTCAATGTGACCCTAGAAAAACCCCCTACAACTCTTGGGGAAAACCAGTTTGAGAGCTCTTCTTTATTTATGGAAATGCTTTTACAGAGAAACTGAAATACACAGTAAAAATTCCAGCAACCACAAATTACAACTTATCTCGATTTTCGTGCTTGAACTCTGCTTTGAAAATCGTGCCAATCAGCAAACAACCAAAACATAAATTTTTCTAGCAATAAAATAGCGTTAAATGTTGTACGGCCTGCCTTGAAAAATGTGCTCAGAACTTGTTGTATGGACTGTACAGATTGTATGGATTTCAACAATACAGCGACCTCGAAATTCGTGCCCAAATCTGCCTCAAAATTCATGCCCTTGCTATTGTCCTTCTTCCTTGATTTTTTTGCCTTCTCATGTTGTACGGTTTTTCCTTGGGATGCATGCCAATAAATGTTGCTGTCCATATTTGCTGAAATGTTTTCTCGTTGCTCTCCTTCACTACCTCACTCAGAAATTTTCTCCTTGCTCTCTCTTCTATTTCTCTCGAATGCTCATGAAAGAATGAATTAATATTTTCTTCTTTTCTCCTTTTATTCTCTAAATGACCTTTTGGGTTACCCTAAAATCTAATGGTTAAGATTCATTTAGATCTAGGGATGAGAATAAATGTGCATTAATTCTTATTTTCTATTGTTTAACTCACCTACTTAAATAAACACCCACTTAGCCTTTTATTTCCATAGTCACTTTTTCAGTTTGTAATTCTTCATTGACTTTAATAAGGTCACCTTTAAATTAGAATGTAGCTTTACCACTTATAAAGTCACTTTTAAATTAGAATGTAACTTTGCCACTTGTAAAGCCACTTTTAAATTAAGTTGACTTTACCACTTATAAAGTCACTGTAGGAAAAAGGTACAAATAAATTTGGACACTTTTCCCTAGGCCAAAGATCAAAGCCTTAGGGAACCACTTGTCCTCTGGTACCCAAATTTTAACACACGTATGGCTGAAAGGAGGATGTAGATCTAAATTAGGGTGGCATTGACTTGGGTTGACCGTGGAGCAGAAAGACTGATTCTTGGCAGCGTAGGGTCTCCTTGACTGTGGTTTGGGTTAGGTAGCCTCTACTAGGCAGATCACATTTTTGGGCAACTTCGTTGACCTATTTTAACTACACATTTGACCAACGTTGATTGTTGAGGGTTGACCGTAGACCTTTCACTGTGTTGATTGCAGTTTGACCATCATTTCAGACTATTTTGGGTTGTACATTTTTGTTGTTGGAGAACGAGTTGGCTGAGGTTGACTTGAGGTCAATTCTGATCTGTTTGACCAGCTTTGACTTTGTTAGTTAGGGTTTCATTGCAATTGTCATAAAATTACAGATTTGTGTAATTTTACTATCTCTCTCTGCTGAATTATTAAAGAATATAAAAAAATTTGTTCAAGGGTTTCCCCACATTGGGGTTTGTTCCTGGCTGGTGCCACATCTTGTGTCTCTTGTCTTGGCTTGTCTTCCATTGTTTACATTTATGTTCTATCCGCATTTTACTATCATGTTGATGTGATTGCTATTCTGGAAATTGATATTGGGCTAATAAGAAAATTTTAAGTAAATTGCTCTTAAGCATAGAACTTACCATAATTTAACAATAATTTGATTTGTACATGTCAGAATGAGATGATCTTTAGATCAATCTTATACCTCTCGAAAAGAGGAATCCAATAAAAGGTGGAGTTTTGCCCTAGTTGCCAAATTTAACACATATATCATACGCTGATTTTACCGCTACAAGAGATTATATCATCAAGGAAGATGTTATCTCAAAATCAGACCCTAATAGGCTATTATGATCAGGTAGACTTCAAGTAACTATTTCAAACCAACTTTAGGCTAAGGCTTAGCCTCCCCAACCTGAGAGGGCTCTCTCAAAGGATTAATGATTTTTTATTATAAGTAAGATGGCTAACTCTTGTGAAACAAATGTAAAATGTGAGTGGTTGAAACACAATTAGAAAGTATCCATTGGGCTTATGAAGTTAGATATGCTTCAGTATTGATAGTAGAGTTAGCTTTGCATAGAAGTCAGGGCATTCAGAATCCAACATAGGTAGAACATATCAAACACATAGGGGACCAACACAGTTTACAAATGCATGTAGGAAATTAGAGCACTGTAAGTGAATTCTAAGTGATCACACATTCATAATAAGAAGAAGAAAACACAATACATTCAGAACATTGAATTTTTTATGATTCCTAAGAAGCAAGGCCAATACTGTATTACTAGAAAACAGAGTCTATACATAAAGCCAAATATGAGAGCTTTTCTCAATAATTTTCCAACCCCTTGTACATCAACTCTTCTGCTATATATAGAGCTCTGAGATTCCTCCTCCATCATGAGGGGAACTCGAATTCTGCTTGCTATGACACCTATTCAAACTTTAACTAATTATTAAATGCAACAAACTGCTAACTATACGTTTTAGAAACCTAAGACAAGTAGAAGTCTAACTCCACATCATGTTGGTAATAGCATTAATTACGATCAAATCTCGTTCTCTGACAAGTGGTCTCCTCCAATTTAGTTGTGGTGGATGTTTGAAGCTCCTTACTGGCCCTTAATGTCTTATCCCTTTACTGCTGCTGAGAAGTAGAAAACTGCCCCTGTTTTTCTGCCTTTGTTTTCCTCAAAGATATTTGGAACCAATTAACCATGTTGATCTTCTTTAATTACCCAACAATCTATTGGAGTGCCACGTTCTTTATGTGCTGTAAGCCTTTCCCATATTCATGTGTGATGACAAAACCTTTTCAAAGCTGATTGAAAAGTCATTTACAATACTAGCGGTGATCATTTGTATAACAAAAAGTTTAAAGTTCATATAACTTCCTTCCGCTTGCTTTGCCCTGGCTGGTTGCTTGCACTTTGTGAATGATCCCTTTCTGAAAACTCCCTTTCCAAAAAAAATTCCCCTCGGTCGTTCAAAATTGGTTTGCAGAGTTTAATTATGCAGCTACAGTAGTTTCGTAGCGCGCTACGAAACTGCTATGCATTAGGCATCATCTTCGGCAGTTTCGTAGCACGCTACGAAACTACTGTGTAATCACAAAAACACAGCTTTGAACCAAAATTTTATTGTCTTGTGCCTCTTCATACTGAGATATCCTTTGCAGTTGCTCTGAATCTATTCAAAAATGAATACGATAAACCATCAAAATTTTGGGACTCATTCTTACCTACTAAGGAAACCTTTCTTGATGGCTTAGCTGGATCCTCAAATATTCAATTTTCCTTTTCATAACTCTGATCCCAGCTCTTAGTTTCATATTAACTTTTCTGATGAATGTTGCTTCCTTTAATGCAGGGACTGTCCAGGTATAATATTGTGTATTACAGTCGACCACCTCGGGTATTTGAAATGTTTTGTCTTCCCACAGGGCTTGCATTTTGTCAAAATGAGCTTCCTTGATTGCATGCTTCATAGAGGCTTTCTTCAATCTAGCAATTTCAAGATTTGCAAACCTCAACTTATTTTTCAATTCTTCAACACTATATTCCTCTTGCGAAGTAATTGCCTTCCCTCTATCTTCTTTATGCAGCTATGATGATGTTTCTAACGAAGTCACAGGCCTGTCATGATTTTTTTACAATCTCTTCTGTCTCACCTGCTTCTGGCAATTTCTCCTATATCTGTTTGAAATTCCTCGTCATGGGTCTCCTTGGTTTAAAGACAAATTGAGCAACCTAATCATCAAACTTGAGCTTTTTCGAAGCTTTGATTCCTTTAGTCTTGTCTTTACCTGATTCTAACAAATCTGCTTGAACCAGGGGAGATTCTTCAATATCAATGGCTTGCAGCAAGTGATTCAAGTTTCCCTTTGAAATAGGGCTTTCCTCAGCAACCTCCTTCTTGTCTTTTTCCTTTGCTAATTGACTCCTGGTCATTCTTCTTTGTACCACTTCTCCTGTAGATGATTCACGTCTACCTTCTTTGATTTGAGTGTTCTCTATCAGGGACTGCTGGGGTGTATCTTGGATAACCATTGATCTAGCGAGCTCCCTTACTTGTTTCCTAGCTTTCAATTTTGTGAATCTCTTGGATCTTGTTTCTGTACGATGACCAGTTGTTGGTGGAGAAGCTTTCACAGCTTGGGGGCTGAGACCAGTTTCATTTTTAAAACCAGACATAAACATGAATGTGGACCAATCCCTACCTACTCTCTGGAGTTCATCCAGAATGATTAACTTAACTATGTCGTGGTGAAACAGTGAGGTCTCACAGGCTTCTTTCCTTAGCTGCACCTTGTCACACATTTTGCTTAGGCTACGAAATAAGTAGAAAGGTAAATCAAGAGATATTTTTCCTGTGAAATGCAGCAGAAACTTGAAATGATATGAATACACCTTATTATATCTCCCTTCACAGGTAAGGTACCTCTGTATGCAGGTAAGCAAATTGGCATATGAGTCCTTGACATAATTTCTAGGCACAGACTTGTTTAAATCTGAGTCAATGAACTCCGGCTTCAGAAATTCTTTACAGGAGATCATACCAAATTTGAAATTTTTAAACCATTTTTCTTATCCTCTTGGGATCTCAGTAACTGTGGATATTACCTCTGGTGAGATTTGCAGTTCAAGTACCCCAACTTTTGAATTCAGCCATGTGAAATTCAAGGCAAATTCCTTGGTGATTTGTGCATGACCTCCCTGGAGTTTCTCGCAAAAAGTCCAACATCCAACCTGCTTGAATGCATGCTCAACTTCTCTGTTCTTCAAGATAATGTCTAAACCTTCAGGTTCGTTCCTCAAACATCTCCCTGACCTGTGCTCTTTTCTTTTTGTAGATCCTTCCATGAGACTTCAGCGTAATGAAAACCTGATAGACTGGCACTGTCTCAACCTTTGATCACTGCCTCGCTTGAATACTTCCTCGCTTGAATACTACCTCGCTTGACATTCAAGGAATTCAAATTTAACATTTGCTGATTTGTCTCTAATGCAATGAATACAATCATAATTATGACTGTGAATACTTGGCTCTTCTTGAAACTTGCAATCCGAGCGTACCAAGGTACCTAACGACTCTAATGATGAAGATAAGTGGTTGGACATGATAGGCAAAGTGTATAAGCTGACAGTGGATGATGCAACCATAACTGAATTTGACAGATATGACAGCTAAGAAATATTTGCTACGGATTGCACGAATCTCCGATTTCGCAGCGCAGCTAGTGTAAAATCTGTGTCATACGCTACGAAAACACCTAAACTGTGTTGCGCTATGAAAACACCTAAAGCATTTCGTAACACATAGGAACCTTTATAACAAGCTTGATATAGAGAGTCTATGTAAGTTATGGGACCAATGGTGAATGAGAACGTACTATTGACTTTTATTTGACCATCCTACCAAGACTCCTAAGACACTAAGACTTAGATACTAAAGTAAACATAGAAAGACTAAACTCAGACTAACACCTAACCCTCAGAATCAAACTGATGTGAATAATCTAGAAATTGCTTCTTAAGTGATAACAGAAGACTTATTTGAATTCAATTTGACCAGCTATGTTCCCAAACACAACTATCATTGTGTAATATATATTCTAAAAATAATTATGCAGTTGATTGGCAAGGGCTTGTTTTCTTCTTCTACATAAGCTACTCACATGCAAGGAGAGCAGTGGGTAGGTGAATCGATTAGGCTTAACACCCGAACTTTGGGTTACGAGGGCTTGTTTTCTTCTTCTACATAAAGCTACTCACATGCAAGGAGAGCAGTGGGTAGGTGAATCGATTAGGCTTAACACCCTAACTTTGGGTTACGAGAAATAGTTTTAAGGCTTCGTATATAAATCCTTTTAAGGGTGTAACTAGCTATCGTTGCAATCCTAAAATTACAATGTTTTCTTAGCCATCTGGCCAAGCACTTTATGTGCACCAGATATGCCACCATATCTGGCATACATGATGATGAGAGTACTAACAAGAGACATAATGTGCTGAAACACAGATCTGATTATCTGTGCGCAGAGTTGTTGTTCCTATCCAAAAGCTTCTGAGCTGTCACACACTCTAAGAACCATGGTGAAGGTAAAATCATTTGGTTAACAAAATAGGTTCACCGCCTCATCATTATATTCCTGGTTGCTATATTCTTGAATTATTGCATTGAATAATCCCAGGTCTACCTTAGAAATTTTGTCAGCACACAAGCATTGAATTCTTCACCGTGTTCCAGGTTTCATAGATTCGCACATGTGTTAAGCATGAGGCCAAAGGAAACACGGTTTTCCTTCACGCCTGTGAGTTGCCATTTCTGCAAAGAGTTTGAATGACTGCTTAACCTGACCATGATGTATAGATGCCACAATTGTTGCCATCCATGACACCATATTCCACTACCTCTAGAAGGCATCCTTGATACTATCACAATTACGTACATGTCAACCAGCGTGCTTCCCATAAAAAAATTATTTTCAAACCAAGTTTAACAATTTGAATATGAACATGTTTGCCATCTTCGAAAGATTCTTAAGTGGCACATGCCATCAGGACGCCGCCAAAGGTGAATTAATTGGGTGACATTTTCGGTCGATGGCATTCCTTCAAAAGGTTTTAAAGCTTCCTCAGAGAGCCTTGCTAAGTACACTCTGCAATAATCACATTCAAAGACACTAACTCCTGTTCATGCATGTTGTCAAACATTTTCATGGCGTCATTTATGGTCCCTCACTTGATTTACATAACTTACGAGCCAATTCCCCAGAACCACTTTATTTTCGAGTCCAAGTTTGACAATGCGAGTATGGATTACCTTTCAGGCTTTCCCTCTGCCAAAGAATTGAGTTTGTATGCATCTCTGCCAGTGATAACCCCAATTCGAATTCCTTGCGTCCAATGCATTCAAACCAAAATTGAACAGAGAATCGGATTCGCTACAGTGAATGCTGTCATATACGATGGTTTGAGTATCCCCTTCACAAGAGGGTGTAAGAAGTTATAATAGCTGGCTTATGAACATCTTCCGAAAGAGGTCCCTGCAGGATTTTGAAGAATGTCAAGTTTTGAAGGCTATGGTCATATCAATAAAAAGCCTACGAAGTACTTAGTGCTAATGTCCAATTGCGGCTCTAAGAACTCTAGTTGCTGAAGGCTAATGGCTATTTTATATCTATAATAAATAATGAATAGCATTTGAAGAATTGAGGCTTCTGTGATTAGTCATAATTATAAGAAGAGCTTCAGCGTAAATCACATGAAAAAGACATTTGTCGACGCGTTTTGAACCAACAAGTGTGGTTCATCGTCAGGACAAGATGAAGAAGTAGATCAGGCCCAGCGAGTTAAATAGACTGAGAAGAGACTCCAACGGCTAACTAACGGCTATTTAACTCGAGGACCACATAACAGCTATTTTGACTCCAATCAATAAATTTAATATTATTATTATTTATGTAATATTAAGTTAATATTTTATTTCTAGAATTAAACTAATATAGGAATATTTAAATAAATAACATTTAGAATAAAACTAATGGTTATTAAAAATATTATTTGCGTGAATGAATTCCTATAAATAACTAGGGTTACATACAATAATAACTCCTATAAATAAATCACTAGGGTTACATAAAATGATAATGGGATGTTTAGGATTAAATATGAATAATATTATAATGTTAAAGGTAATAAGTTAATTAATTATTGACTAACTATATTGAGTGTATAAAATTATTAATTTTAATTAGTAAAAGTAATATTAAATTAATATTTTATTTCTAGAATTAAACTAATATAGGAATATTTAAGTAAATAACATTTAGGATTAAATATGAATAATATTATAATGTTAAAGGTAATAAGTTAATTAATTATTGACTAACTATATATGATTTGATTATTAAAGGTATGCTATATTGAAATAATATTGAGTGTATCAAATTATTAAATTTAATTAGTAAATTTAAGAAGTAAATTTAATTAGTAAATTTAATATTATTATTATTTATGAAATATTAAGTTAATATTTTATTTCTAGAATTAAACTAATATAGGAATATTTAAATAAATAACATTTAGAATAAAACTAATGGTTATTAAAAATATATTAATTGCGTGAATGAATTCCTATAAATAACTAGGGTTACATAATAATTCCTATAAATAAATCACTAGGGTTACATAAAATGATAATGGGAAGTATAGGATTAAATATGAATAATATTATAATGCTAAAGGTAATAAGTTAGTTAATTATTGACTAACTATATAGGTTTGATTATTAAAGGTGTGCTATATTGAAATAATATTGAGTGTATAAAATTATTAAATTTACTAATTAATAAAATTCAACTTACTAGGTTAGTTTGAAAAGTAAATGAGAATGTTTATTGAATATTTTAATATTTTAATGAGATAATCCCTATATGTATAAATACATCTATGAAAATCCGAGAGTGCATTATTATAATTATCATAAATTAAGAAAGACAAATAATTAGAAAAGCTATACATACTTCTGAGGCTGAAGGAGCTAAAACGAAGCATTCCCAATAACCTAATTATCATACTATAAAAATACCAAAGAAGATGACCTAAAAAAGGGGGGGTTAAATGCCAAAAAAAACAAAAAAAAAAAGAAAAAAAAAACCCTAACAAGAAGAATGCACTCAGGATGCATAAAGGAAAAGGAAGAAACCCTAAGATGATAGGGCAGGGATCCAACATCTGCTCACTTTCCACCCATCATCTCTGTTGAGATTGATGGGTCTTCGCTCAATTTCAATAGCTTCCCTTAACTTGCGATGATGGAATCGATCCACCCTGGCAATGACTTTAGCCTCCTCAATGCAGACATGATGCTTAGTCTTGTCCACATGCTCTGCTAAGGCTGAGGACTTTGTTCTTCCATGCTTCAAGTCTGCTGCATGCTCGCAAATTCTCTGCTGGATGGAGCGCCCTGTTTCCCCTATATAGGGTGTCCCACAAGAGCAAGGAATCAGATATACACCTTTCATATCTTTGGGGTTAACAGGATCCTTCACTGACCGCAGGGAATTACGAATGGTTCTGAGGGGCCTAAAGGTAGAGGGAATATCGAACCTCCTAAGGATTCGAGCAATCTTATCTGTGGTCCCTTGGATATAGGGAATATGGACACCTAGGTGGCGCTCCTTAGGCTCTTTCTTAACCATCGCATTTTTAGAGGCTTTCAGGAAAGCCTTATGTCCCAGGTGCCTACTATATCCGTTTTCCACAAACACATCAAGGAGGTGGGATCTCTCTCCATCCAGGTTTTCTTTATCCGAAATCCTGAGTGCACGCGTAGCAAGGGTATTAAGAACACCCATCTTCTGGGCAGGGAAATGATGGGAATCAGCGTGAAGATACTGCTCGGTGTGCGTTTTCTTACGGTACACCGCGTGGGAGAGAGAGCCATCATTCTTCCTAGAAATGAGGATATCCAGGAAAGGGAGGCTACCATTGACCTCTTTTTCCATGGTGAACTTAATAGCCGACGACTGACCGTTAAGGTGATCCAGGAAACGATCGAGCTCCTCATGGCCATGGGGCCAGATGACATTGGTGTCATCGACATACCTTTTCCAAAGCTTAGGTAGGAGGCGAGCTGAGGCGAGAGCCTTGGCTTCGAAATCTTCCATAAAGAGATTCGCCACGATCAGGGAGAGGGGGGAACCCATGGCAACACCACAGGTCTGTTCGTAGAACTCACCCTCGAAACTTTGAAAGAGACGTACAGTTCAAAAGCGGAGGGAGGCAGTTATATCATTTTCCTATTGATCATCATTTTAACGATTTAACATCTAATATTAATAAAGTCTAGTTGGATATGTTAATAAAGTTTATAAAGTTTATTACGGTTTGAATGTACCTTTTTATAATAAAAAAATTATAAATGAGTCCTATAAATAATAACGAGTCTAAAACACAAATTTGATGTAACTTAACCATAATCATGACTATCAAAATAGATTATTACTATTATTATTATTGCCAACATCATGACATAAGATAGCATTTCATTCATATGCATGACTCTAACATTTAGATTTGATTCTATTTTTTTTGTATGTGTGGATATATTTGTCTTCTTCATTTTACACCCTTTAACACGGTAACCCTTGACTGAGGTTGTGGAGGCAGGAATGGGATGTCCATTGTCAACTTGAAAATCTCCTTTTACTGCAGCCCATTTTCGATGGCTAACATGTTTGAATAAAATAGAGCAAGATAGATTAAGCCACTTGACTTCCCACAATGATATATAAATTATATGAAGGTATAGCAAATTGTACTTCAGCATTGCATGAATTTCTAAGCTACTTAGTCACCACTAATTGACTTTGTCCTTGATATTATCGCTCAATATGAAAAAATTGCAAAAATATGTATCCATTCTAAAAGGAAATCCACTCCAAATGAATATCAATTACACAACCCTGGGGTAATGGCCCTAGCAAAACCATGATCTTTCTCACCGTAAGCTTCCCGTGGAAGAAATGCTTCCTTGTCAAGAAAAACTGCTTTCTTGTTTCTTCCTTTCACTTTAAAGGCATCCTCCAAAATAGATGCTATTCACTGAAAAAGGTATTGTTTAGCAGGTTTGAATATTTTCAGTGAATCGAGTTTTATGAGTTATTTTAATCTACTTCTGTGCAATATATTTTCTTAAAGCAATTATGGGGTTAGCTTATCTGAATTCGGCTACATCTTTCATGTTCCCAAATCCAACTACTATGGTACGATATATCTTCTAAAAAGAATTATGAGGTTCATTGATTTGATCTTGCTATTTCTTTTAACACTAATCTATTTCATGCTTTTACCTTTGTGATGCCCCGCAAGCCTCTAGTGCAAGCTTCAAAGCAGCAATAAGAATTTTTGGTACATTTGAACTTCTTCACAATCAACCATGCAATCTAACAACTTATTATTTTCTACAAGCCAAAGCCAATTCTGCACGCTTTGCTACTTCCATATTGCCATGAATTCTGCAAGCCTAAAGTAAGGTCTCCCATACCAATGCACTTGGCTCAAAAGGCATATTGTTGATAAAGTATTCTACCTCATACAAGTGCCCAACACGGCCAAGGAGGTCAACTATGCAAGCATAATGCTCCATTCTTGGGATAATGCCATGAGTTTTGCTCAAGGAATTAAAGTATCGGTGCCCTAAACAAACAAGTCCTCCATGGCTGCATGTAGAGAGAACTGCAACAAAAGTAACATGGTTGGGTTTCATGCCATACTGTTGCATTTCTTCAGATGAAATGGACCAACATGACCCCAATGTAACTTACAATTCTCTGAGAGATGGTAGTTGATCTAGAGCCTAGAGGAGGATGGTCTCACCTTCCAAGATATGAGAGGGCTGGTACCACCTAGAAAGCCCTTAATATTGGAGTAGAGATGGAAATTTTGAGCAGTTGGAGACCCAGGAGACCACCTTTGTGTGCCCCAAACTAGATTTTGGGGTCCACAAAGGGATTTTGAAAGAGATTTGAGGGCTAACCCTCACATCATGACTTTTAGAGGCTTCTACACCACTCATGGCACCATAGAACTGTAATGCATGCCACATAGAGCTCAATGCATGGATGACATCATCCTTTCTAGACCTTGCAGCTCACATGTGTGGGAAAATCATCTAATTTATGATTAAATTAGTGGGTTGGCTTTTAACCCAATGCATCTTTATGATTTTACTTGTTTTCCTAGGGAATTTTTTTCTAATTAGGAACTATTCCTCCTTATATAAATGGAGGAGAGGACTATTGCATTTCTCATCATCACCACTTGTGAACTCAACCTCTCTTCTTGAGTATTTCAACCTCTATTCCTAATGGAGATATGTGATCTATGGAGTGAAAATTGTCTTGGAGCTATTGTATTGTCTTTGGAGAAGTAAGCTTAGATGGATGATTGAATTCTTCATGCATATTATCATGTAGGTGATCTTTTAGTGAAAATTTATAATTTCATGTCTAATGTATCGAACAAATTCCTCATCTAGGTTAAGTTTTGTGCCCTAATTTTGTTGAAGATCAATTTTATGGAAGTTAGGTCATACATTTGCATGCATTACTCATAGTATAATATGTGAATGGAAATCCCCTTGGTGATATTACATTATCTCTCCCAAGTGATTTTAAATCACTCACAAAGATAATAGTTAGGGCTTTGATGCTAGGGCATCAAAACTCCTTTGCAATTTTTAGCCAACTTTAAGAACCCATAGACTCCATCAACCCTAGGAATAGGCATTGGTCTTTCTTTATTTGTGATCAAATAAGATTTTATGCATAAAAGTCTCTTTTCTCTCTCTTACTTAATTTGGCCCCTTTAAGGTAAAGCAAACACCTAGAGCCTAGTGTTAATTGGCTAGGAAAATTCTTTTTAGCTCCTAGAAAGTATAAATATCAAGGATAGGGTGGTTGCCACAAAATCACTTACTTTGGTACGAATTCATTCCAATTCCATCCTTAATTTTTCTTGGCCTAATTGTTTTCCCGAGGGTAAAACCCTAGTTTGGTTTTAGCTTCAACTTGGGGGCTTATTGAGGGTTTTATGTGCCATATCCTTGTTGAAATACATTGTGGGAAACCCTTTCTCTATACATTGACCTTTGGCCATCCCAACTCTTAACCTACTAATAAATCCCTAGGTCTTGTGTTGTGCAAATTCGGCCTTTCCAAGGAAAGTGAATTTCCTTCATTTGTTAATTGGAGCTTTGCTCATAAGCTAAGCTTTTCTGTTAGAGGCCTCTTGTCCATACTAATGCTTTTATACCTAGAATATCTCTTATAGGTGACCTTATTCTAGGACTCCTCCCATTAGTGAAAAATTATTACAAGTTGGTTTCATTTACACTGTTCCTCTAATGGAATGGGTTTCCAATCTGGTTCCTATCGATAAAAAACAAGGTACCATCTGAGTTTGTGTTGACTACTAGAATTTGAACACTACGTGTCCAAAAGATAATTATCCAACATCGCTCATCGACCAAATAATCAATTATTTTACCGATTGTCAATCCTTATCATTTATTGATGGTTTCTCAGGCTATAACTAGATCACCATAAAACTAGCATACCAGCACAAAATTGTCTTCATTTTCCCTTGGGGAATATTTGCATATAGAAATCTCCCATTCGGTCTAAAGAATGTTGTGTTGAAATTTCACTGTAGAACAAACGATAGTGCATGTCCTAAGATATACTTGTTCTACTTCTTCAAAACATTAAGCGGAAGCATAATGAATTCATGAGCACATCAGTAGAAACATGCATACTATCAGAGGAATAATCCAAATAACACAAAGATATTCCAGGGAAGCACCCGATCAAAACCCCAACCATGTATTATCAATCAAGTGGAAATCCTCTTCACAATACAAAAAGAATCAACTCTCAAGCTATCCAATTCTCAATGAACTATGAAGATATGAAGATATGTTTGATGAACCAACCAAGCCCTATATATAAAGGCTTTACCTATGGTCCAATCCCTATTTCCTTGCAAATTTTGCTTAGGAAATAATAGCAAAAGCATATGCAATTAATTCGAAACATACCAAGTTAACCAATGGTCCAACTACACAATCCTTGAGGACACTAGTTCCTCAACCATGCAAAAACTTCTTACTAGAAATAGTCAAGCATTTAATAGTACACTATCCCACATCTGATCTCAACTGGGTCTCTAACAGAACTGACATGCAACAGTTATCCATGATTGAATCCTCAGTTATCTAAAATAATAGTTGTCACATGCATGCAAGCATTTACAAACTATATTTTATTATTTTAACAACTTGTTAAAATAATCTAACTAGACTTGACTAGTTAGAACTAAGTCAATTGATTCTCTCATTATAGAACTCATACTTATTCCCTCAATCAGTGGAGGAAATTAAGGATAAATTCCTCAATCAGTGGGATAACTCATGTGCATGCTCACAAAGACTTCAAATTCGAATTTCCTTAACTAATTTACTCAACTGAATTAAATAATTAATATTTCCAACTGCTGTTAAGACCAAAATTAATTTTACTTCCTATAGATAGACTAGGGACTGTAATAAATAGGAAGGGACCCAGAAATGCTATTTTTAGAACTTTCTATTTTTAGCAGTCTCACCTCTCACCCAATGTGGCCAATGACCTCACTGGCCAAACTGCTATTTTTAGACATGTTATTTTTAGCAGGTCTATTTTTATCACATTCTAAATTTAACATTTCTTGTTGCACATTTTTCAACATGTTGGAGCAACATTTCAACGAGCCATGGACTACACATTCCATGATATCAGACACATTGTTAAAGCTTACTTGGACGACCTTACAACCCATTCCAAGAAGTGAACCCAACACCTAGTTAATCTTCAAGCAATTTTTATTAGGTGTAGGTTCTATAACATATGTCTAAATCCACACAAATGAGGTTTCTTTGTCGAGTCTAGGTGCCTACTTGGTTTCATTGTCTCCAAACACAAGATTAGGGTTGATTTCGATAAGGTAAATGCAATTACTCAATTGCCCGAGCCACAATCCATTTTATGGCTCCAATGTTTGCAAGGGAAAGAAAACTTCTTACGACGATTCATCATAAACTATGCCAAGCTAACGAAATGCTTTATGCACCTACTAAATAAGGGAGTACCATACTTGTGGGATGATCAAGCCCAATGATCATTTGATGCCTTGAAAGAGGCACTTATATCTTTCCCACTGCTTAGTGCGCCCAACTATTCGCGTAACTTTCTCCTCTACCTGGAAGCCTCGCCATCCTCTATTGGAATGGTGTTGGTTCAAACTTGTGATGATCTTAGTGACCATGTGATCTATTATCTCTCAAAAGTCTTGTTTTGGCCTGAACACTGATATTCACATGTGAAAAAGTTTTCCTTGGTAGTTGTCTTTGTTGTTAATCGCTTCTGACACTATATACTGCTGCGACAGACTAACGTCATCACTTTGGAGAATCCCATGAGATATATTTTGTCTCATAAAGTCATTGGAGGAAAATATTCCAAATGGATTGTTATCCTCCAACAATTTGATTTGGTTTTCGCCACTGCCAAGGCGAAAAAATTATTAGTCTTCACAGAACTATTGTTTGATATTCCCATTGTCGATCCAAATGAGATTGCCCATCATCCCCTCTCGGATGAATGTCTATTTGATAGACTCAATTGACCCTTGTTATAGTGACATTATAGTCTACCTCCAAGCACAACGATTATGCCCTGAACTATCGCCAAGTCACCATCTTCGCATCCACCACCAAGCTCGGCACTATTTAGTGATGAACGATACTTTATATCATCGTGACATTGATACCATTCTTCGACATTTCCTCACTCATGAAGAGTTGGAACACATTTTAAATGCCCTCCATGTAGGGGCATGTGGCAGTCATATTTCTGGCATGGCTACTACCCAGAAAATTCTACGTGTGGGATACTATTGGCCAACCTTGTTCAAAGATTGTATCAAGGCAATCCAGTAGTGTCACCCTTGTCAAATATTTAAAAAGAAAATGTGCACACCCTGACCCCCAACCTTGTTCAAAGATTGTATCAAGGCAATCCAGTAGTGTCACCCTTGTCAAATATTTAAAAAGAAAATGTGCACACCCCTGACCCCCCTACACCCAGTTATCTCTGTCAGCCCCTTTGCCAAATGGGGTATTGACTTCATCACATGCAACCCAACTTCCTCTGATGGACAAAACTACATCATTTTCGTTGTGGACTACTTTACAAAATGGTTCGAAGTCATTCCCACTTTCTGGGCTGATGGAGAAACCGCGAAATTATTCCTTTTCAATCAGGTGATCTGTTGTTTTGGTGTGCCCCTCATGATCTTTACAGACCATGGTTCTCACTTTCAGAATCACATGATATCTGACTTAACATCATTGCTCAGTTTTAGGTAGGAACAATCTTCCTCCTACTACCCCCAGGCTAATGGCCAAGTGGAAGTCGTTAACGACATCCTAAAAACCATGATCCGTTGGTTAGTAGGTAACCACAAAACCCACTAGCACCATATGTTATATTCTGCATTGTGGGCATACCGAACTGCAGTAAAAACTGCTACAGGTTTTACACCATTCCAACTAGCTTATGGCCTGGAAGTGGTACTACCTATCGAGTGTCAGATTCCTTCACTGAAACTCATTGTTGAACTCTTGCCAAAAACCACTACCGAAGAAGCGTTCTTAATATATCTCAATTAGTTGGATGATACTCGTCGATATGTCGCACTGGCCGTCAAAGCCCAATATGACAAAAATGTCAAGCCTCGTTCTTACCAAGAGGGTGATCTTGTTCTACTCTATGATCAAAAACACGACCCCTTGGGGGCATGAACGCTTCAACCATTGTGGATCAGTCCATACATCGTCACCAAGACCCTCTCAAAAGGTGCTTATGAACTTCTGGACTGTGAAGGAATCCCACTCACAGAGCCCCGAAATGATCTCTCTCTGAAAAAATTATTATGCTTAGTATTGCAATAGGCATGTGATTTGTAATTTTATGTATTTATAAGTTTTGCTTGTGTGACTATATTTTTTGGGATTTTTTGAGTATTTGTTTCATACATGTCTCTTGTTGCACATATGTCTTCATCACCCTTACCATATGTAGGATATGTGTTTGGTGCCAATCGTCACACACAACACATTATGTCCACTGCTTGGGTCATTTACACACCTGAGTCAGAACTACTTTGTTTTGGGGGAATCTTTCTTGGCACTGCCACCAACAATATTGTTGAGTATATGTCTATAATTTCACTTCTCATTGAAGTGTCATCTTGGGGCATCTCCAATCTGGTGGTCAGGTTAGACACTCAACTAGTCGTTATGAAATTGACAAATCGTTATCACATTCACAATAAAATCTTGTTACATCATTATTTAAGGGTAAAACTCTTGGAACGTCAATTTGAATTTATTACATATGAACACATTCCTTGAGAATTTAATGCAGTTGCTAACTCATTAGCAAATTATATAGTAGATTAGCATCTGTCTCATTTATTATAGATACATTCATGAAAGTAAAAATTTACACACTTAAAATTTTACAAAAACATTAAAAAACATTACATCATAAAGCACCAATATATATATATATATATATATATATATCGAATCCAGTCTTTTAAATCAAAAACTTCCCAAAACTTGGGTGTTTTGAGTACAAAATGGCTTTACTAAGCCTCATTATGGTACCTGTTGACTACACCATGCTACTTCTAAGAGTCTACTACTCATGAAAACTCAGAACAACTCTAGCTAACCTCCTAAGAGGAACCAGGAACCACTCAAGCACACCCATTGTGTGTCGTTGCATATGGGCGGAGATCTCCCTCGTGGGAAGAGGAGGAACACCCATGTTCAGACCTTCGAGGTTCCTAAGAACCTCATAGAGAATTTGTGCATCATCTCCATCTTTGGCAGCTGTCACACCCACTCCAGCCCAAGGTTGTCGATCCCCCCGCCTCGCTCGGTGGGGCATGCCTATAAGACGCATTGGTGCCACATCTGTGTCAAGAAAACGCTTCATGTCAGTACTTGTTCATCTATAAAATAAAAAACATTACATAAACATTCAAAAGTTAAAAAATACCTTAAGTACTCTAAAAAAACTTCTTACCATGTGGCCCCCACTAAGTGTCAGGTGGAAGCATCAACTTCGCATCTCCTGTAAAGTCCATGCCTTCATAGGCATAATCATCAATCATCATAATTTGGCCGCTAAGCCACTCAAATAAATCATCTTCGAAGAAGTGTCAGATTGGTCCCCCTCCAATTTGAGGTACCAAGGAAGCCCATCGCCCTTGCCTTGGCTCGTTGGGATCAACCTGACCCAAAATCATTTGTGGCCTCATCACCAACACTCTCTCAAGCAAGAAGGACACAATGAGAGTACCATACCCAAATTCCCTTTAGGTACGAGTCTTACAAGTTGTCAATTTTGCCTTCAACTGGCGAAGAACTCCCTCACAATAGTTGAATATATGGTGCTGTAAGCAAACAATATCTAGTAACAGTTGAGTTTTCGTAGCTACATGTGGACTCTTGGACCTCGCCAAGCACCCGATCATCCACAAAATTTCCCTTATAGGCCTAGTCCTAATCTGCTCAATGGGGACCCTGTGGAAAACTAAACGACTGCCAAGTCTACAGTGAGTCTGGACCAACTGGAGGGTGGTACGTGGATCTATCCTACCCCCAGTAAAGCTTATTCGTACACCTCTACATGATAAACCTATAAGAAATTATATGTCACCTCTTTCGATTGAGAGCTCGTGATCCCTGATCCAGAACACACCTTGGTGTTCATCTCACTGTTGGATTATCCAACTCAAAAGTTCTTCCTGACCCTTCATCAGGTCAAGCCTTTCATACTTCATCAAGCCACATCTTTGCAAAGCAAGTATGCATGTTGGATCATTTAGCATTTATAATTCTTCATTGTTGTGAGCTCTTTCTCTCCAAAGACTAATGATGATGGTTCAAAACCTACACAAAATCACCCAAAAATCAGTCAAAATTATGGAGAAATCATAAAGAAATCATGCATTGAGGTTTGAAAATTCACCCAGGCAACCTAATGCCCCCCTTAGGACCCACAGGGTGTACCAACGCACCCCTGCAGGTCGTGAAGGGAGTTTAACACTCCTCCAAACCTAGGAGGCAACATTAGGTGCATAAAACTAACTAGGGCTTCCCCAAAATAAAAAATTTCACCCCTAATGCAGCTGAAAAAGGTAATAGAATGCAAGATAAGGGTTAGACCATCTACCTAGAAATAACAGCACGTCGAATGGTCGCCTGGATTGCTCATAATCACTCAGGAATATCTGCTTCTCTTTCACTCTAGAACACTCTCACAGAACCCAAATGGTGAAATGAACGCTTCCAAACATTCTTATAATCACTTTGGAGGTATGTCTCACCTTAGTCATAGAAATATAATTTTTTTCATTCCTATGTTGTTTATCATATGCCATGTCGATATGTTGTTAATATTACTTATGATCTGATGAATAATTTTTAGTGTTGAATTGCATAAACGACCATGTTCGATTTGATATGAGTGATTTCTATTATGGGATATTTTCTCACTCTTGAACTGAAAAATCCCTGAGTTATCATCATCGGGCTCATAAAACTCCTATGACGACGATATGAATGCTTTCTTTTTTGAGACCCTTTCTTGCTCTTAAATTGAAAAATCCCTGAGTTTTTTCCTTCTTCGGGATCGTTAAATCTACGAAGAAGGCATGAGAAGTTCTTTCATCTCTTTTTCCTTACTCATTAAACTGAAAAAGATATATCGTGTTTTATTCATTTGACTCGTTAAAATTTGATGAAGATCTATTAAGTTTGTCTTCGTGTGACTCATTAAAATTTCACGAACAATATCAAGTTTTCTCCATCCCCTCATACTAGTAACAAAATGAGGCAAGCATCTATTGAGAATAGGTTTATCACTTTATCCGGACTCAATAGACTAACGTACATAAAAGGAACTATGTCAGGTATACTATTAAACCTTTGTCGCACCCAACCAACAACTATGACAAAGGGACCCCCCTAGAGTTTCTCTTTACGATCTTTTTAGACTCTCTAAATATGAAAAGACCACCGAGTTTACCCGTCTGGACTTGTTAAATTTAATCAGATGGGGAAAACTTGGACAACCCAATTGCTTTATGTCTGTATTTGGAAATATTTTTTGGCAACAGTCGTTCCCTTGAACATGGCACCCCCTCAAAAAAACCTCATTTTTGTCAACCTCTCAAATGAACCTTACCATCCTATGAGTTTAGCATATATATTCTGATGTTCCTGCATCCCTATATCCTAACACTATTTAGTGTTCATGAGTCTAGAGCTGCCTAGTTAGACCCTTGTTTCATGCCTTCTATTGCTCAAGGGATCCCTTTATCCTCTTCTTCCTATATGAACCGTCAATCATATACTTCCATCATTCCCTCCATCAATTTGACCCATTACTCAAAATTTATCTTCAAAAAACAATCATTCTTGTCCCGTTTTGTGTCAATTGATGTAGGACACATTATTTCCTACCTTTCGACAAATCTCTTCCTATCAACTTCAACACTCTATCTAGGAAGCAGATCCAGAAACATATCAGTGCCTTGGAACTTGTAGACATTAGTGGCAGATTACCTTGTGTTTGATCAGGGGTTTTAATTATTGGCTCCTAGTTGAATGATTCTACGAGTGTTCGATGACAACATCATTATTCACACTCGCTAGATTGTACTGCACATCTTGGAGACCATCATTGTTATGGGTGGTCATCCTCATGTCTATTAACAATTTTCATTATTGACTGATAATCAGATGATTTTGTACATGTTCGACCTCAACGCCTTTATTCACATGTGTCGAAATATGTTTTTCAGATGAAGCGACGATCAAGACCTTGGGTAGAGGCTTACATCACTTAGCTTTGTTTCCTCTCCCAAGCTACATATATTGTTTTTCAGAGACAACTCATCAAGATGATCCTATTATGACACAAGTTCCACATTGTGCTTATCGATGGACATGATCATCATATCTCTTTATTGAGAAATCACTCTAACATAGCTACTGAGTGTGGGAATGCTCGACTCAAGACATGATTTTATATTTTAACAAATGTGGTTGTATCAGGTTTCTCATAGTCATGAAGGTCTAATCCTCTCTCTCTTTTTTCCAACATGGTAATTCTAAAGTGTTTCGATCATCATCTTCATCTCTGATCCCACACTTTAGGGGGCATCTGTTATACAAGAAAATGACCTCCTCATCATCTCAGAGGAGAAATACAGTTTGACTGAAAGATTGACAAAGTTCACAGTCCTATTTTCTAGGGTAACGCTCCCCAAGAACTAACAAGAAGAGTTATAATTCTCCTCAGTCATGAACCAAGGGCGTTAGTCCCTAGGGTAACTCTCCATGTTTCAATAAGGGTAGTGTTAGTCCACTATTTACTCATATGTCATCCTGAAAAGTAGGAAACATCCATCTTCAACCTATTTAAGGATATTGATATTCCTAATGGATTCTAATGAAAAGGGAAAGAGCAATAAAGCAAGGAAACATCCTAGCTTTTTCCAAAGGAAACTCATGAAAGAGTTGGCAAGGATTAGCCTCTCATTCTATATATTGGAGGCTTGGGGAATTGTGAAAGGGGTTGGAAAAGGTCGAAAGGTTTGAAGGATTGCCTACTTACTATCGAAAATTTGTATGAGACGTATTGGTTAACCAACAGGTTAAGAAGGGAGAGAAAGAGAGGAGTTTGAGGAGTAAGGAAGCTCGATTCACCTGATGATTGTAATCACTCTTTCCTATTATGAATATAGACCTGCAATTGTGTTGTCTACTCCATGGTGTTTATGTTATCATTCATTTACATGTTTATTCAATACCATAGTTTATTAGTAGCTTAGATACATGTTGTTCAATATCCTTATGTATTATTGTTTTTATTATCAAGGTTATATGTTTTAGTATCACTTCTCATTTTGTTTATATGCAGGTATTGATCTAGGACGTAGCAGAGAGGTCTTTCACTCTGCTACATTGGTTTCTCCAGCAAGACTGCATCAAGCTCTGAGGTAAACTCTTCCCTCCTGCTTTGATTATCGTTTCATCAATATGGATATATACATGTCTCTTTGTGCCAGCTACAGCTAATCTGATTTTTCTACCAAGGATCTTGGGAAGATCCTTGACGGTATATCCACCACAACCACCCATGCATTAATCTATATAGCAGGAAGTACACAAAAGCTTCCTTTCATGACAAAGACATTCAAGTGCAAATGATTCTCAATCGATTTCACTCAGATGTGTGTGGATTGTTCTTGATAGCATCCACGACCAAGCACATGTATTATGTAATAGTTGTTGATGATTTTTCTCATAATCATTGGATTTTCTTCGTGCAAAAGAAATATCAAACTTGCTAATTTTTGTGAATTTAAATCACTTATCAAGAAAGATATTGGTAGGAAAGTTAAAGCTCTCAAAAGTGATAACGGTGGAGAATAAGTGTCGAATGAATTCAAGAAATTCTATTCTTTAGAAGGAATTCAATGAGAGTTGATAACACCTCATAACCTGTAGCAGAATGGGGTGGCTGGAAGGAAGAAAAAAATTATTGTGGGAGCGGCACAAATGATGTTACATGATCAGGGCCTACCATGACACTTGTGGGATGAAGCACGCAACATAATTGCTTATTTACAGAACAAAATCCCTCATCAAACTCTCAGGATGAGTACATAAGAAGAGGATTTTTCAGGGAAGAAACCAGATGTGGAATAGTTTAGGATATTTGGTTCATTAGTCTTCTACCATATTACGAAAGATGTATGAAAAAAGATAGAGCCTACAGCTAATTTGGGCATATTTGTGGGGTAGAATGATACACCTCACAACTATCAAGTGTACCTGCCAACCAGCAAAATGACAGTGGTTCGAAAATATGTGAAGTTCAATGAAGAGAAGGCCATGATATGTTCCCTTGAGAGGGAGCTTTAACTACATGTAGTTGAGGATCTTTTAGCTCCAATGGAGGAACCTTAGGATGATGTGCAGAAACCACATGCAAAGGAGCAGGGAGTGGAAACACCCACTCATGCAAAGACTTCTAGAGATGGGAGAAAGCACACCAAAGAGGCTAGATGGTTATTACATGATGCTAGAGAGAATGTGGGAGCACCTACATCACAACGCAAGTAGAGGAGGTCATGAAAGAGGTACACTAGCTATATGGATCTAATGAGCAAGAGTGTAGAGATTGAGTCATTCTCATTCAAGAAAGAAGTGCAACAACCAGTGTGGGTTTATGCCATGGTTGAGGAGTATGACTCCATTATTACAAATAGTGTTTGGGAAGTGGTCCCAAGGCTTGGCAGAGAAGTCAGTGGTGATTTCCATATGGCTTTACAAGGTAAAGAAAGCAATAGTTGGGAGTGTGGAGGAACACAAAACCATATTTGTGGCTAGAGGGTTCTCTCAGGTGGAGGGAATTGATTAGGATGGCATTGTCAACACAGATGGGGTTGAATATACATTAGATGGATGTAATGACAGTATTCCTCAATGGCATGATTGAGGAAGAGGCGTATATTGAGCAACCTGAAGGTTTTGATACCTTCAACAGAGATTCGCATGTGTGCAGACTCAAGCAACCACTATATGGATTGAAACAAGCACGCCGTGCTTGGTACATCATGATTAGCAACTATTTCACCGAGTTGGGATTCACCAAAAGTGAAGAAGATGCGAACCTTTACTATATTGTGGTTGAAGGTAAATTGTTGATTATTGCTTTAATGTCGATGGTTTTATTTTGGCAGGTGATGAGAAGTTGATCAATTCTTTCAAAGAGGATCTTGCAAGAGAGTTCAAGATGAAGGAATTGGGGCTCATGCATTACTTTCTTGGTATGGAAGTATGGCAAGGAGATGAGGAACTGTTTGTCTCTTAGGGAAAGTATGCCAACGAGATGCTGAAGAAGTTCCACTTTGAGAGCAACAAACCCATGGAGACTCCTCTAGCCGGTAACTGGAGGAAGGAGGATGCTACTTTAGGCGAAGTAGTGGAGGCTACTATTTATAGGCAACTTGTGGGTTCACTTATGTATTTTATGAACACATGACCAGACATGTGTTTTGGAGTCAACCAGCTTAGTCAAGCCATGGTTAAGTCAACCAAACTGTATTGGAAGGTAGCTAAACATGTGTTGGGATACCTCAGAGGCACCACTCATTTTGGTCTTTGGTACAGATGGACAGAGGGATTGAAGCTTCAATGCTTTACAGATGCAGATTGGGTAGTGAGTCCATCCAACAGAAAGTGCACATTAGGGGGAATATTTAGTATTGGGTCAACAATAGTTTCTTGGTATAGCAGGAAGTAGAGATTAGTTGCACTCAGTTTAGCAGAAGTAGAGTGCATGGTTTTTATTCAAGCAGCTTATGAGGCTATCTAGGTGAAGAAGATTCTTGTTCATTTGTTTGGTCAGGAGATGGATCCAATAGTGATTTATTGTGACAATAAGATTTGTATAAAACTCTCCGAGAATCCAATTTTTCATGATCAGTTCAAGCATATTGACATCTAGTATCACCATCTATGAGATTGTGTGTAGAGGAGAATCATGTTGCTCAAGTACATTCCTACAGAGGAACATGATGCAAATATTTTGAGAAATGCATTGTCAAGATGCAAATTCGAGTTTCACAGAGGCAGGATTGGGGTAATAGATAATCCCTTTCTTGTTGAGAGGGAGTGTTAAAAATAGCAACAAGAAAATCCTAATTTAATTTGTCCTTGAATTAAATTGGGAATTAAATTGTACTTATATTCTCATAGTAGCTTGTAGTAGTTAACTAAGTTAAGTTGACTTAGTTGGCTCAATAAATTCAACTTGGAAGTCTATCTAGAGTCATGTAGAGTGATACCTAAATTTTAGGGGCCCAGGTTGAGTTCTTATTGAGTTGTAATCAATTAAACTAGTTCAAACTGTTGGAGGAACTAGTGAGTGGTCAAGTGAATTAAATTGGATTTAATTCACATGTAGTGATCAATTGGATAACTAATAATTCACTCAAAATATCTCATGCATGTTAGTTCAAATCAAGACCCAGTTGAGATTAAAGTTAAGGGACAATGTACTAACAATTGTAAATTCATCTAAATTAAACAGGTGATGCATGAAATTAGAGGAAGGCTTATGGATGGATTGCATAGTTATGAGTGAGGAATTTCCCAATTAAATATCGGCTAATTCCCTTGGAAACTGTGCAATGAAGTAGGAGCTTGGCAGGCAACAAATTTGGCTAAATATTGGCTTGACCTGGCTTTTGAGGCAGTGAGATAGTTTGTACTTGTGCAAAGATTGTTCGGGTTGAACAAGAATTGTATTTTCTTCTTAGATCTTTTGGTTAATGAAATATACAGATAACAGGGTTTTTAGTTGTTTATTTCCATAGAAAAATATTTCCTTATGTGTGATTGAAATTCTTCCTTTTCTGATTTGTGATTTCATCGATAAATTTTTGTTTCCGTTGATGAGTAGAGCAGATTCAAGTCTTTTGTTTTAGCATATTACATAAGCAGTTTTAATCTACAATAAAAATATACATGTACTTGTCAAAATAATAAAGAAAAGAATTATTATTATTAGTATTATTATGATTATGACTTATTAAAGCATGGGTGTCATGCTTGGGTCACCATGTTTTAGGTCAAAGTCACCATTTAGGACTTCTAGGATTTATTTTGAGTCAATAGAGTCATTGTACTTTTAAAGAGATCCTTCTTGAGCTTTTGAATCATGTCAAAGGGTTAAGTATTGAGTCCAATTTAATTTATGTATCCTCCACACCAAGTCAGCCTAGAAGAGATCAAGTTGGCCTAAGGACACTAAAATGACCTCACATGGAGCTTATAAATAGAAGAAAATCAAATTCATTTGGGGCACACTCGCACAAGAAGTTCGATATCTCTTGTAGCTGGGAAAAGTGTGAAATCATTTGTCAGGAAGCCAAAGGAAGTGTGAGTTGGGTGCAGTCTAAGGAGAAGAAGAAAATCGAAATTTTGGTGGCTCCCTCTCTCTATTTCGTGCACTATATTAGGAGATCGAAGTCCTCCAAGTTTCATTTTTGCTGGAAGCTGCCTGTTGCCGGAAGCTGCTGCCTAGTCAAAGTTACTAGAAAGAGGTCGAAATTCTGGGAGCCTGACTTGGTGTGGAGGGAAGGTCTGGTCTTTTTCTAGACTGAAGAGTCTCAAATAATGCTATAGAAAGGAATAATTTCTTGAGTGGGTTTTCCCCTCGAGGGGGGTTTTTCCCTAGAATAGTTCTTACATCTGGTGTCTATTGTTTTATGCATTTTTGCTTTGGTAATTGCTTGATGAACTAAAAGAAAGAAGATATAAAGAATCATAATAACTAGCATTTGCACCTTATGTTGCAAAGGAAACGCCGTAAGGCATAGAGTGGGGAAGAATAGCATAGAGTGGGGAAGAATAGGGACATGTGAATGGACATTGTTGAAAACAACGGTGGATGATAATGAGTTACAATTGTAATAGTTAGTTATGTGTATTCTGAAAATGGATATTTTGTAAATAATAATAGTTTGTGGAAGAATAGCGACATGTGAATGGAGATTGTTGAAATAAAGGGTGGATGATAATGAGTTAGAGTTGAAAGTATTACTTATGTGTATTTTGAATATGGATATTTTGTAAATAATAGTAGTGTGTGGAAAAAAAGCAACATATGAATGGACATTGTTGAAAGCTAGGGTGGATGATAATGAGTTATACTTGAAATGATTAGTTATGTGTATTCAAATATGGCTATTTGGTAAATATGGTAAATAATAGTAATGTCTTGTAGAGGTTATCCATTATCCATGTTGTTGTTTTTGTTTATGTGAACATGTTTTTGTATGTTATTTTAAAGTTTTTGTTTTGTTTTTTTTTTTGGTTTTTTTTTTTCTTGTCTTCCAACATGTAATTTTTCCATATGCTACCTATCTATGGTGTTATTAGAAAATACTATTATATTGTAATGGAAGAGGTGAAAGAAATGATACGACATTGTGAACAACATCATGGTCGTCGTTCCATATTTGAAAATGCATGAAAAATTGTTGGAGCCATGATGATAATAATAAAAATTCCAGCATGATTTTGAAAAAATTTAGCTATTTTTGAAAATGTGGATTATAGTTGTCACGTTTTAGAATTTTGAGTACCTTAATTTTGCACAGAAAATGATAGAAATTACAGCATGATTTTGAAAAAATCTAGCTAATTTTTTTTAAAATGTCAATCCAGATGCCAGAATGAAGAGTCTGTTGTCCCAGAGAGCTTGAAAATATCATATCCATCTATGAATACATGAATCTATAAAATAAATTCCCATCTGAAGCCCCGAGTAGGCTATGAGTGAGACTTTTTGCCTCTACATAAGAGTTCATTAGATAATGTGTTCTACAAACCCCTCTCACATACTCAACTGCATGACTGCCCTATTCAAGAAGCCAGCTATTCCAATAAGCATGTGAATGAAAATCACCTATACAATTTACAAATTACAACAACAACTAACCAACAAAAAAAAAATGTACTCAGCAGACTAAGGCAACAAACTGGTCAAGTAATAATCCTGAAAAGGGCTAATATACTGGGACTGTCCATTCAACTAGGTATTACCACCTATATCTTTATCCTGATTTAAGTATATTTCCAATAACAATTCACCAAACCATACTCAGCCTATGTGATGAAACAATATCACCAAAAGTTCAAACTAAGCATGTTACCAATAAAACTGTTGGCTAAACCTATAAACAATCCTAATCATCCACTTCTACCTACCTTCTTAGTATTAGGCTTTTACCAACAGGTGTGTGATTAAGTTGTTTCTCATATTTTATCAGCTACCAGGTTTGACAGAAAAGAAGTGCAAATTTCTTGCCTCCACTATCTAATAGATCTGCTAATTTTTGAATCATTCAAAACTTGAACAGGGCCAATGTATTGAAATAACACCATGAGAGTCTCAGGACTTGTGCCTCCATTTATAGGCTATCTTAACTAAGCCATTTCTTATTCTTGGGACCCTTTTTCTGGAATGAACCTTCTCCTTATGGTGGGATGACTAGGCATGTATCCAGCGTAAGGGTATTGCCCAAAATTAACTGCAACATGAAGAGCTGAGGCCACCCATAAGATTGTTGTTATTGCCTTTTCAACTTCTTCCACGCTCTCCATGTTGTACCACCATGTCTCGTCCTTCTTGTCTCCGTGACCAACATTTCTGATTTCGTTCCACCATGCTTGCAACTCTGTATCAGATTTCACTGCATCATCATTTTGGTAGTACAAGGATAGGTACTCCTTAACCCATGAAACTATTGCCAACCATATCTCCAATCCATCCACAGCGTAAGGGTAGTCTTCGATAATCAGCTTCAGCCCATAAGGCATTGATGAGTCCACCACTGCCATACCCCTGTCAAGTTGTAGCCACATTCAGGTAAAAATGTTAATCAAAATTCAAATGGTTGACATAAAGATGAGGCTCATATTTTAATCAGTATTGATTACTGTTTAGAAAACAAAGAGCACAAATCAGCACATCATCATACCAGAGTTTGAATTCCATACATAAAACATTACAGTAAAAAACAGAACTGACTAAAAGAAAAAATCTGTATACAGAGAGATACAATATAATTATAAGGAGATCGTCTATATTTATAATAAATTGGGAGAAGCCCAACATTGAAAACTAGTCCTTGGAAAGTTCACCAACCAAGTAATGATAGGTCAATTGTGCACAGTAATTAGATCACTGACCTAAATAAATTTTAGTCTTTAACTCCATGGTGTATGTACAACAACAATTATGATTACCTTTTCACGAGATCTGCAAGTAACCCTTGTTCGTCAAGCCTCCATTGCCTATACACCACCGAAGAAATCTCCAAGGCATACTTTCCAGTAAACACTAATCTTTCAAGAATGCCTCCGCCATTTATAAGAATCTGGCGAGCTGGAGCGTTGATGTTGCTTGTGTCCCGGAAATGAGGGCTCAATAGCTTGTGAACGGGATGCATCACACTCAGTTGTCTGTTAGTAGTAGTAATACATGGTTCCGTAACTACATGAGTCTTGAGCCTGAAAGAATCTGACCATTACAGTCTCAGTCTGGACTATACATAGAATGATATTGTAAATATCAAACAAATTCTGCAGGTATTCTATTAGTTGTGGCTACTTGGGTTTTACCAGTGACTGATAAGCTAATGGTAACCATAATCATTAACGGGCACATACGTTTTAGCCAGATGCCATAGAGCTCCTTCTGCGCCTTCCTCTGCTGGAGTAAACACCTTCCCAACACTTGCCCGATCTTTTGAAGCGGGTAGGCTCAACTTGATTGCAACTGGCCTTAATGTGCCATCCTTCTTCAGGAAGAGAATTGAACGAGAAGCATATGTGTTGGTGATAGACAAAGCATTTATTCGATCCAAATGCGGTATCAAGGCATCATGGTGGTCCAGAATGAAGAGTCTGTTATCCTAGAGAGGCTGAAAATATCATATCCATCTATGAATACATGAATCTCACTGTTGTTACAGATCAAAAGACAAGCCAAATTACAAGGAACAAGCATTGAGTTGGACCAATATACCTGCTCCACTGTTAGACCATCGAGATTATTTTCGATGTGTGAAGCAGTAATAGAACTGATCTGAGGACCAGACATCAAAGGGTCCAGTTTACTTCTCGAAGGAAAACTCTGTGAATTCAACCATCCACAACATTAAAATTATGTAGCCTAAGCTTAATTAAAAATAGAGAGGAGACAAATGGGGACTAGAGATTTGTTGATTACTTGGAGTCTCTGTATAACAAGAGGATTGACTCCGGCCAACATCTGGCGTCCAAATTCTTCATCTTTCCTCCATGCAAATTCGTCTTCTGCACCTATTAATCCCATTTCCAATAAGTTCAATTATTCAGAATCTGGTAGAAATCAAGCACAGAATAAGAAGATGCATGGACGTGTTTGGAAGAGAAATACTCACCAGCTATAACTTGAGGAAGGGGATACTTGAACAATTTTTCGTCGTCTGTTGTAAGAAACTCTTTGACAAGCTCAAAGGGAATGAAATTTTTGGCAGCTTCCAGAATTGAGTTGTTGGGAAATTTTTTCCCATCGGAAAATAACTTCTTAATGTCTTTAAAGGAGTCGAACTCATTCATAGTTGAATCAAACAGCGATTTGAGCTCTGGTACCAGGAATTGAACAATTGCCTTGAGGGATTGTACTAAGAAATCAGACATTTTCAGATGCCCAAAACGCTCATATTGTGGGACACATCTCGTACTATTTATAGCATCGACACCCAAAAGCCAGGTTTCGATGTCGCTGGAGAAACTATAGCAACAATGGCTGCCGCGTCCATCGTTTTCTGAACACCCGACTTCTCTTATTCTCAAAGTCTTTTCAAACTGCAACTCAGGGAAATTAAAATATGGGCGACTAATAAGCATCTAATGACCGCCATTTCCATGAGCGAGAACGGCGAGATGAAAATTCATGAACGTTTCAGTTTCATGAACCAGTTTTTGATCAACGATCAAACTTTGTTCAATCATCTAACACCACAAATCCACGGTGAACAATAGGACACGGCGACGGCTGGGGCAATTCATTTCAAAGGGAAACGCCTTACGGTGTAAATATTATTTTATTTCAAGAGACAAAAATAGAAAGAATAAACCAATAATTGAATTATTGCGTAATCCTTAATATTTATATTGTGTTTAGAGAAAGCTTCAGAGTTGTTTTCTCCTCCTCCGTCTTTCCCTTTTCTTTGTTTTCAAAATAAAGATCCTCTTAATTATTTAATATTATTTTATTTTAAAAGATAAAAATGGAAAAAGTAAAGTAATAATTGAATTATTGCATAATGCTTAATATTTATATTTGTATTTGGAAAAGTATTTTTCTTTGTTTTCAAAACAAAGATCCTCCGTCTTTTCACATGAGTGTTTCCTGACTATTTAATATCATTTTATTTCAAGAGATAAAGATAGAAAGAGTAAAAAAAATAATTGAATTTTTGAATTCAAGCTTTTGTGATCCATAATGAATAAGAAAAATCTTTATGTAGAAATGACATAACAAAAATTTTTGGCCGACACATTTCGAACCAACCAGTGTGGTTCATCATTAGGCCCATATGATGAACCACACTGGTTGGTTTGAAATGCATCGTCCAAAAATTTATGTTATGTGATTTCTACCAAAAGACTTTTCTCAATAATTGAATTACTGCGTAATGCTTAATATTTATATTTGCATTTGTCAAAGCCTTTAGCATTCCCTTCTCCTACCTCTGTGTCCTTTCCCTTTCCCCACGTTATTTGGTTTATATATTGATAAGTTGGAAGCTTGGTTAAGCAAAGCAGATGGAGAAGGGGTTCATCTAGCAAGCTATGTGGTAAAGTTGCTTCTATATGTGGATGATCTTATTCTAATCTCAAAAATAGCGCGTGGATTAAGAGAACACTTAAAGGTCTTAAAACACTTCTATCAAGAGGTGGGGATGCAGGTGAACATTAATAAGACCAAAATCATGATTTCCTCTTTAAGTAGAAAAGACAAACCAAACTCTTTTCTTTTCGAAGGTAGTCCTCTCGAGATAGTGAAGGAATACAAATATCTTGGGATTGACTTCCACCATAAGCTCAGTTGGGAGACTTGTAGGGCGAAAAGAATTCAAGGAGGATGGAGAGCCTCATACTTACTCCAAAATAGGTGCAGAAAAACTGAGATTTGGGATTGGAAAACCAAGAAAACCCTTTTTGGTTTGTTGGTTACGTTGGTTGTTCTCTATGGTTGTGAGGTATGAGGAAGTAGCATGTCAACTTTTAGCCGGAGATAGATAGAAAGGATACCGAAGTAACTAGTTACTAGCAATCTCAAAGTTGAAGCCACAGTCCCGTATGAAATCCTTTTCACTGAAGCACGTACTTTCCCATTGGAGGCAACAACGATAACTGGGTTAATAAGTTACTTAAAAAGGACTAAAAGCATGGATAACCAACATTGGCCCAAGTAGCTATGGAAGAGGAATTAGATCGTAGGAAGAAAACTTGGATGAAGCAAAACAAAAAGTGGTTAAGTAAGTGGGATATCAAGCTACATGAATGTCCTAGCACCAATGAAGAAATAAAAAAAATTGTGATGGAAAAATTTAGGATGCCATGTGGACTAATCACAATGGACGTAAAAAAACATGCTACATCAAAGAATTCAATCCAATTGTGACCATGGCGAGAAAAAATATTTAGCGGCAGTTATTAAAGGAAAAACAAGGGTGTATCAATCAGGCAGTCAGTCACCCCGACTTAATGCAACAAGTCCATCAAGTCTTCAAGAAGTTGGACGACAATGTCATTAGACTCCAATGCAAGCAGGTTCCTCAAGAACACTTTGGTGCGGATATGGGATACGATAATCCGCGGAAGGGAAAATGCGTTGTAGCACTTCTCTAATGAGATCTCATGGGACATTTGGACAATGATTTGAACTAGACTACAACGAGGAACCTACTCGCATTGGAGTTCATCGACATAGCAGAGAGAGAGGAGAGGAGAGAACTGCCAATATATAGGTATGCACTTAAGTTAACTTGTGATTTCTCTTTTCTTTTAATGATATGAACTGTAAATGGATATGTACATAAAAATAATGATTTGCCCCAATATTTGTTTAGGACAGGTAAGTTTTCACTTGTGATTTTTCTTTTCTGTTGATCAACATGAACATGAATTGCAAGTAGATAGATTTTATTAATGATTTTTCTATATTGGTTTAGGATGGATTTTTTATAATGATTTGTGAATTTTTATGGATATTACATGAGATAGTTTGTCACAACATATTAGATAAAATATATGGAAAAATTGAAATCTATATTACTAAGGTTATTTTTTTTAAATTTCTAAACTTATTGAATTACTGCAGTCTATGGAATACAGAAAATAGAGAATAGTAAAAAAATTAACACCCACAGATCACAATGACACAAGATATGTATTGGGAAACTCATACCAGAGAAAACTTAGCTGGAAGGTGAGGTTGTTATGCTCTCTCTTTCTCTAAATGGAAATGGATGTAAGGAGTGGAAGGTGAGGTTGTTCTACTCTCTCTTTCTCTAAATGGAAATGGATGTAAGGAGTGAGACCTATGGCTCGTGGTTTGCTACAAAACATAAACTATGTTTGTTTGCTCTCTCTCTATCTACTCTTAGCTATTATATTCATTTATGGAACAAAATGCACTCCAATAAAATGGAATCTCTTTTTCTCTTAATGGCTCACTTATGGCACAACTAGATAAGTTTGAATATTTTAGCTCTTAACTAGAGTTATGATATTGGCCCTTCTAGAATCTTCTTCAACATGAGCACATGGCTAGACCCTTTTCATGAGTAATGGGGCTGGCCTAGCATCCTCTCGAATCACGGTGGTCAAAGTAGGAAAATCAACTTGTGTCTGAGTGTAGAACAACGCCTAGGGGTTTGGTGCAAGTGAAAGTTTTTGGACCCCAATAATGTTAGAAAATGCTTCAAACTGCCTCGAAAGGTTTAAAACCCCACTTTGTTAAACTCGGATCATCTAGTAAAAATAGTCCTATGAGTTGACTCCTTCAAATTTTCCACTCTAAAAGTATGTAGATGGATTGCAAATAATATAATGCTCCAATCTAGATCCTGTACTCATGAAGATAGAATTGGGAAAATATAATTTAATGACCAAATTTTCTAAAAAAATCAATTAAGAGATAACTAAATACAATACAATAATATGCTTGCTTATTTTATTTCTTTCATGTATTTTGAATGAATCCTTAGCTCGTTTCATCTACTTTGCTAGAAGATATCCCTAGGAACTTCTCAACAAGCCTCCATAATCTAGATTCTATTATAATCTAATCCATTACTCCTCTCAATCATGATGAATCCTACTTTGCTAGAAGATATCCCTAGGAACTTCTCAACAAGCCTCCATAATCTAGATTCTATTCTAATCTAATCCATTACTCCTCTCAATCATGATGAATCCTGTACTCATGAAGATAGAATTGGGAAAATATAATTTAATGACCAAATTTTCTAAAAAAATCAATTAAGAGATAACTAAATACAATACAATAATATGCTTGCTTATGTTATTTCTTTCATGTATTTTGAATGAATCATTAGCTCGTTTCATCTACTTTGCTAGAAGATATCCCTAGGAACTTCTCAACAAGCCTCCATAATCTAGATTCTATTCTAATCTAATCCATTACTCCTCTCAATCATGATGAATTTAACCTCCTCTCCTTACCGCTTTCAGCCGTTTCTTTCGCAACAACATTCTTAGCAAGCAAGAAAGTGGCGATGCTACTAAGAATTCCATCTATGTGTTGTTTATAAATGCATCCTCTATAATGTCTGTGTGCTATAACATAAACTCTAGCAAGCAATTATTTCTTTCAACCAACCAATATAAACCAACACAATTAGCAATATGTTTGTCCTCACTGCCCATTATTCTCGTTCATGTGGCTAAAAAACAATTGGCGCTTGTGAGATTAACTATTGCCATTGACTGGAATGGGCGAGTTGCATGGCTATAATTATAACAATTTTAGGATTGCTTTTTCCTTCCCTGATATTGATCAATCCATATCAATTGCATTCACTCATTCTTCATATATGGCATGGAAATGCATAATTCCTATATATTAAATCTTTTTGAGTATGTGCATCTTTTTCTTGCTTTTCATTATTATTATTATTATTTTGCTTTATATATTTACATTGCTTTTTTAGATGAGGTAATTCAATATTTGAAAATAATGATGTAAACATTAATATTGGGATAAAATTGGCAAAGGTATGAAAAAACAAAAAGCCATAAAAATTGAGAAAATATAAATAATAATCAGCAAACATTAGCTAGGTCAAAAAATCACAATTTCACCATAAAATCGAAATGTTTACAACACTGCTCGAAAGGGCCTCATGCTCAACAACATTTGTTATAGAGGAACTGCTCTCCACTAGAATGTGAATGTGAAAGATGCCAATCTCTATTATGGGTTAGCATTGAGGCCAATGTCTGTTAGGCTATAGGGCCCATGCACAACAACATTTGCTATAGAGGAACTGCTCTTCCTCTCCACTGGAATGTGAATGTGAAGGATGCCAATGTCTATTATGGGTTAGCATTGAGGCCAATGTCTGTTAGGCTATATAGTCTTTAACGATGCAAAACAAATGTACAATATATTCACAGCTTAGTCTGAACTGTGGACGCTGCTAAAATTCAATTCATTCCTATTCTTGTTGATATGGTTAGTAGAGTCAATCATAAAGAAGACAAGTTCACATAGCCTAAGAGGGGTGCTAAAACATACCCTCCAGAAAACATACCATGCAAATCTTTGTATATACAACCCTTTTGGTCTACATCATTGTCAATGAATGTTATAAACTTGTTTATCTTGCAATAAATGATATTCTTGTGTAGAAAAATAATATAATTAAAATCCCTGCAAATCTTTGTATATACAACCCTTTTGGTCTACATCATTGTCAATGAATATTATAAACTTTTGTATCTTGCAATAAATGATATTCTTGTGTAGAAAAATAATATAATTGAAATCGCTCCGTTCCTTATTAATGGAAATCCATTTTAAGTAGGCACTAAAGGAAAGCCATCTGTTCTTCCTCAGATTGTTGTCTTTGGAGCTATTTTACTATGACACTGCAAATCTTTTTTTGTTGAAAAATATTTTATTTATATTGTAGCACCCCTCGTCTCCTCTTCAAAATTCCCCGACCATTCATTGAAAGATTGTATTCAAATCCATGAGGAATAAAATACTTAAAAATTTGTATATACCTATTTCCTAGTCTATACACCCATTAATGCCCGTTGTATGTACATTATCTATCGGTGTGCATTAATGAGTTTATGCCCTGTTAATTACAGCCAACATTAATGAGCTGAGGCGATAGCCTGTTAAATATTATTACTTAAATATTGGTTGCCCTCCATTTCCTCACTCCATTCCCATTAATCCATCCTTTACTGCACAAAAGGACGACTCTCTCGTTCCCTAGGAGTTGACTTAATCAACATACTACGAAGATTTTAGTACAAAAGAAGCAAGTGAGAGCAAATTTGAATGCAACACATTAGAAATTTCAACATTATGTTTAAATTCATTCAAATTAAAATAGGTAAAAAGATATAACTTATAAATTTAGAATTAAAAGATGTAATATGAGAGTCACTGTAAAACAAATTTGAATACAAGATATTAAAGAGTTAATTCATGGCTATTATCAAAACAATGAGTGGGCAATTGTCAAAACAATGACGTGATTCTGCATGTCAATGTCGTAGCTATAATGAGGTCTTCTTGTTGTGCCCCGCTCCAATCTACATTTAATTATAGAATTTAGTGCTTTTTAAATTCTTTTACTAATATCCCATGTTTTCTCATTCTTCCCGGTAGGAATATATATGTGTGAAAAACCCAAAATGATTATCTACGAGTTATAATTATTATGTAACGTAAAGACCAATGAATAATCTATAAATCCAGACAATACTGTGGCTCATTGAAGAAACGATAAATCTATCGATCGAAGCACTGGGTGTGGCGTAAAATCGACCCGTCACCGACTCCTCATCGCCTGAATTCTATAGAATGGAGAATCCGAAAACACCCATGCACATGCCCTTGTGGAGCACATTTCGAAAACTCAACAAACATACCGTTCGGAAGAGATCCTCGTTCACTGACATTGAAGGGACTACAATCTCTTCTACTGTACTCATGGTTCCAGATAAAATCCAGAGGCGTTCTCAAACCAAGTAAATTTATGGGAGTACCTTTGGCATTCAAAACATCAATGTCCCTGACTGAACAAACCCTTTTGGCATCCTCCACCCTAGTCTACTCATAAAACCTGTAATATGTTGCACATATTGATATGGGGTCAAAGGAATTATCTTTATCTAAGCTCTCTACAGGTCCCCTTGAAACTGCTCAACAGAAAACTTAACAGAAACCAAGAAATTCCTACGAGAACCGTTAAGAAAATCCCTGTGACCCAATCGAAGCATACACATCCTTTTCGACGAATTTGACGAGAAACCCTCGGCAAAGATCACCAATACCCTAATTCTCCGCCTCAACTGCGGTGGCCGAACCCACTTGACACGGGACGGTAGCCTGAAAGCCACGATTGATAGCAGCTCGGTACCTTTTGCTGTGAACCATTAAACTCCCCTTGATTTTTCTTCATCGTACAGGAGGGCGATAAACCACTGTTCCCATAGCCTGTCCATAACATGTGTATTGAAATGGTTTCGCTTCAATGGTGTAATGGAGAACGAGGAAATTGAAGACTGAAACGAAGCGATTTCGATTGTCTTAAATTGCCCAATCGAATTAACAGATGGCAAAGAAATAATATTAAAATTTAACTTGTTAGGGTTGATTTGAAACTGAAAAAAGATTCAAACACTTTTTCCTTGAACGTACGCAACGAATCATCAAACTATTCTTGCGATTTCTTGATCGATTTGTCAATTCATTGCCAACCAAGAAACAATACAGATTGAATTGATGGCCTCTTTTGTTTGTGATATGACGCACAGTAATGTTTACATACACAGTTTTCTGTATATAAATATGTACACGGCCGTGGAGCAGGAACGGCGAGACGAAAATTCACGAACCGTTTCAGTGTCATGGAGCGAGAACGGCCAGACGAAAATTCACGAACCGTTTCAGTTTAATGAACAGTTTTTTGATCAACGATCAAACTTTGTTTAATCATCTAACAACACAAATCTACGGTGAACAATAGGACACGACAACGGCTAGGGCAATTCATTTCAAAGGGAAACGCCTTACGGTGTAACAAGAAACATCACAAGTAATTATCAAGAATAAAAGAATATTTCTACCTTTTTGCTTTTATAACACCCACAAGATGTCTATAAATAGTATCCTCCACTACTTCACCTGAAGTATCATATTCCTTCATCCAATTACCTACTAGAGGAGTCCCCATGGGTTTCTTTTCTCTCCATGTGGAACTTCTTCAATTACTTGTTGAAATACTTTCCCTGAGAGACAAAAAAATCATCTTCTCCTTGCCATACTTCCATACCAAGAAAGTAATGCATGAGCCCCAAGTCCTTAATCTCGAAATCTCTTGCAAGATCCTCTTTGCAATATTTTATCAGCTTCTCATTACCTATTAGAATCAAATCATAGACATATAATACTATAATCAACAATTTACCTTCAACCACAATATGGTAAAGGTTCACATTTGCTTCACTTTTGGTGAAGCCCAACCCAGTGAAATAGTTGTCAATCCTGGTGTACCAAGCACGTGGTACTTGTTTTAGTCCAAATAGTGCTCGCTTGAGTTTTCACACATGCGACTCTTTGTTGAAGGTCTCAAATCCTTCCGACTATTCAATATACACCTCTTCCTCAATAATACCATTGAGGAATTTTGTCTTCACATCCATTTGATGTATCTTCCATCCCATCTACGCTAACAGTGCTAGAATAGATTTGATTGAAGAGTACCTTGCCACTGGAGCAAAGGTCTCCTTGTAATCAATTCCCTCCACCTAAGAGAACCCTCTAGCCACAGATTTGGCCTTGTGTTTCTCCACACTCCCATCTGATTCTTACTTTACCTTGTAAAGCCATCCGGAACTCATCACTGACTTGTCTGTTGGTCTTGGGACCACTTCCCAAACATTGTTTATGATAATGGAGGCATACTCCTCAACCATGGAATCAACCCATACTGGTTGCTACACTACTTCCTCAAAAGAGGATAGCTCAATCTCTACACTCTTGCTCATCAGAGCCATGTAGCCAGTGTACTAATCTGGTGACCTCCTCTACCTATGTTGTGATGTGGGTGCTCCCACATTCTCTCTAGATCATGCATAAATATGTCAGCCTCTCTAGTGTGCTTCCTTCCATCTTTGGAAGTCTCTATATGAGTGGGTTCTTCCACTCCCTTCTCATGTGCATGTAGTTGCTCCACATCATCCTGAGGTTTCTCCTTTGAAGCTAAAATCTTCTCGTCTACATGTAACTGAAGCTCCCTCTCAAGGGAACATTGCATGGCCTTCTCTTCATCGAATTTCACATATCTACGAACGATTAGCATCCTATGGGATGTAAGGTACACCTGATAGTTTGAGGTGTATCAATGTACCCCACAAATATTCCCAGCTTAGTTGTTGACTCTAGATTTTTCTAAGCATCCTTAGTAACATGATAGTAGACTGATGAACCAAAGATCCTGAAGTGTGCCACATCTGATATCTTACCTGAAAAAGCTTCTTCTATTGTACTCATCCCAAGAATTTGATGAGGGCTTCTGTTCTACAAATAAAAAGTTGTGTTGCATGCTTCAGCCCACAGGTGAAACGGTAAGCCCTGATCATGTAACATCACCTGTGCTGCGCCCACAATACTTTTGTTCTTCATTTCAACCACCCCATTCTGTTCTGGGCTATGAGGTGCTATTAATTACCGTCGAATTCCTTTTGATGCACAGAATTTCTTGAATTCCTTCAACACATATTCTCCATCGTTATTCCTTCTGAGAGCTTTAAATTTCCTACCAGTGTCTTTCTCGGCAAGTGCTTTAAATTCACAAAATTTAGAGAACGTCTTATCTTTCTTCTGTGTGAATAGAATCCAACACTTATGAGAAAAATCATCAACAAATATTACATAGTACATGTGCTTGCCCATGGATGTTTTCAAGAACAGTCCACACACATCTGAGTGAACTCTATCAAGGATCGCTTGCGCTCGACTGTCTTTATCATTAAAGGAATCTTTGGTGTACTTCCCCAATGTATGCCCTTTACATGTGTCTCTCTACTCTATTGTACGCTTGGGAAGTTATGTAGAAATTTTTTGCATGATCTTCAAAGCTTCATGGTGAAAGTGACCCAATCTTCTATGCCACAACTCACCGATGTCTCATCTCTGTACCTTATCTTCTTATGTGCTCAAAGTAGCACAATTTTATACATCCAATTTGTAGAGGTTCTTCACCCAAATATTGATCTGCTTCACCTCTCTTGAGGCCATGTAATGAAGGAAAGAATTTCCATTGCTAAATATCACATTGTAGCCATGGTCCTCTAACATGGCAACTAAAACCAAATTCTTCTCCAAACGCAGAACATACATGACATATTTTAATGTGAGGGGAGAACCAACTCCCTCTAAAAGGTAATAGTACTGATTTCGTTCGTGTTATACCCCCCATCATCTCCCATCTCGATGCGCATCTCAAGGTCCTTATCCTCCAAGTCACTGAAGAACTCTTTGTTGCTAGTCATATGGAATGAGGCTCCACTATCCAAGTACCACACACTACCCATCACCAATGTTACCATGCAAGTGATGAGGGTGAAATCCAGTTCAAATTGAGAAGCAAGAGCTTCAACTAATGCTCCTCCTAAGGTCTTCCTACTAGCCTTCTTGTGCGGACACTGTGGCATAATGTCCCATCTCATGACAGTGAAAACATTTAATCTTTGACATTTCCTTCTTCTTACTGCCCTAACTGGAATCTGATTTGGAATGGGATGACTTCCCCTTCCCTTTATTCGCTTTTCTATCTAAGGCACAATTCTCTTCATCATAATGCTTGGATAATGATCCATCTCTAGTGTTCCTATGAATCTCTCCTTGTACCAAGTCGGACCATAATCGCTCCCACTCTGGTAGCTTCTCTCTCCCATTAACTGAGTCTTGATAGTTGTGCAAGCCCTTGGGAAGTCCTGGAAGTGCTAGACTCACCAAATAATCTTTAGAATCTATAACACCAACACTTACAAGATCATCTTGACATTGGGTGAACTTGTTCAAGTACTTCGGGATTGTGTCGCCCTTCTCCATCTTGATATTTTCGAGCTTGTCCTTCAGTGCCAGATTCTTGTGGTCATCATTGTTTTGAAATAGGTCCATCAAGGCCTTCCACATTGAAAATGGAGTTTCCTTACCGTGGAGGTTTGAGACAATATGATCTCGAACTCCTAAGATAATCCTTCTTACCTTTGCCACACACTTTCTCCACTCTACTAGATCTTGAGCATCATCTGGCTTAGGAATATCTCTGTCTATGAATTCCTTAAGCCTATTGTCTTCCAAAACTACCTCCATCCTATCCTTCTGAGAAATATAGTTTGAACTACACTCGAGGGCATATTCGAGTCTCAATCCGTAGAACGACATCCTACTGGCTCTAAAGTATGATACTCCAAATTTGATTTCTCCTGCAAAAGACAAACTCATATTCTTCTCTTTTATAGTGATTTAAGCTCTTATACAATGTAAAAATTCCTTGTGGATTTAAAATGCTAATTTTAATATGCTAATTTTAATATGCTAAAACTGTATACTTGAATCTACTTTACTCATCAGCGAAAATAATCAAACGATCGCAAAATCACGAAGCATACAAGAGAAAGAATTCAATTTCACATAACACAATAATTTCCTGGGGAAAGCCACAATTAAGAACCCTTGCTATCTATATATTTCATTAGTCAGAAAATATGAGAATATTACAATGATTTTCTCAAGCCTGAGAAACCTCTACACTATCTCTATCTATCTCACTTCTTTCCAGACAAGCTTAAGCCAATACTTAGCCAATTCTATTGCTTGCCAAGCTCCGATTTCCTTGTGCAGTTTCCTAGGGAATTAGCCCATATTTAATTATGAAATTCCTCAATTATGAACTGCAAAATCCTCATAGGTCTTCCTCTGATTTCATGCACCACATGTACAATTCAGATGATTATACAACTGATAGGACACTGTCCCTGAAATCCAATCTCAATTGAGTCATTCTCTGATCTAACATGCATGACTTAATTATGAGTGGATCTTCATTTTACTAGTTGAGTAGTGTTGGTTACACCCCACTACTTAATCTCCCACTTATTCCTCCATCAATTAGAACTAGTTTAACTGAATTAAATAATTACAACTCAAAATAAACTCAACCTGGGCCCCTAAAATTTAGGAACCACTCTACATGACTCTAAATAGACTCCCAACTCGAACTAACTGAGCCAACTAAGTCAAATTAACTTGGTTAACTATTACAAGTTGCTATGAGAATTAGAATTACAATTTATTTCCTAATTTAATTCAAGGACAAAATTAAAACAGGATTTTCTTGTTGCATTTTTCAATAGCTAGTTTGAGTAGTAACATGTCCCTTCAATTCTACTCTTTGAAGTTATTTTTATTTTAACATAGGTTTTATTATTATTATTATTATTGATCGAGTCAAAATGTTTATAAGAAATTGCATTACATTGCAACATCTTTACCATATTAGGATAATGAGCGCCTCTCAATGCAATAATAAATTTGAATATATAAATTGAGAAAATAAAATGAGAAATTATAAAAAAATACATTCTAATATTGATAGTATCTATATTTTTAAAAACATTAAAAGAAAAAAATAAGGTAAAATGAATAATATTAAAATAAAAATTGTCATTTAGAAAATGACCATAACTTAGAAAAGGAGAAGTTAATAATAATATATTTCATGAGTTTTATAGTGAAATTTGGCCTCGATCAATTCCCAAAACTCCATAGGATAAAAGAGTTTATGATCTTTATGACATTAAAACCATTATAAATGAAAAGCACTTTCTCTTCGAATTGTTCATCTTATATTCACATTCCATCTAATTCTCGACACCCACTTTTTTTAAGTCACCAAAACTCTATGACATTGGAACTCTTCTCTTAATATATTTTTAGTATACAAATAAAATGCTAAAGAATTTCAAATAATCTTAGTGAACATTAATTATCATCAACATCAAATTTTTCATATAATACTTCTAAAAAAATTCATATTGAACCTTTCATTTTGAAATGTGGTGCTTTCAGAGACATCAGAGACAGTGATGGTAATATGTTAGCATTATCGTTTGGCATTGTATTTTCACTAAGGAGATTGTTAGAAGATTGACTCACTGAGGGGACTATTAGAATATTGACCCATTGTTAGAAGATTGGGTTAGACCATCATCAATTTGAATAAGAAAATGATTGAATTGCAAAAGACGAAAATCAGGGGCGTTGGTAGTCCATATACTAATTTTAGTCTCGTGAACGTTAAAATATCATTCATTCATTTTTTAAAATAAATTAAATATTTAATAATTTTACTCGATTTTTTATACTAATTAAAAATGAAACTAATAAAATTTTAAAATGTATATTTTAATTTAAAATTTATCAATTTAATACATTTAATAAAATAACTTTTAAAAACATTGAAAACCACTAAATGCCTAACTTGCATGATAAATTATCATTCTAAGAAAGAAGCATCTATTGAGGGGTTCTCGCTTTTTTCTAGAAGAAGATTTAACTGTAAGACAACAGGAGGAAAGGAGGGAGGAAATCTAAAAGGTTAGGGCAACAAGAGAGCATGGATTTACAAAGGTAAAGTTGTGATAGCGTGATTTGGACCTCCTTCCAAAACAGAGCAGCAAGATGGTAATAAAGAAGAGGAAACAAACTCTTCAGCTGGAAATCAGGAAGCAAGGTCGGTATGGAAAAGCAAGGACAAAGACTCAACTGTGAGTCTTGCATGTCAAAATAAATAGCAATCAATTCATACCTAGGTTTCCTTAAGATTAGTTTGTTGGAATTGCAGAGGTTACCCATGGAAACAGGGACCTGGGTTAGGGCCTATTGCGGAAGATAGAGACATAATTTTCCTCATAGAAACACATGAGCATGAAGGGTGAAAAACACCTTTGTTTGAAGGACACTAGAAGTTGGCAGTGTGGCATAAGGCAACAGGGAATGACAAATGACATGGGGGTATCATTGTATTAATGAGGAAAATATAAGGTTTTCTCATTCAGTTAGAAAAAGAAGGCTCAAATAAACAATTCATTTGATTTAAAATATCAAAAAATGGAAATCACATCATAATTGCAACATGCTATTTTACGCTGCAAGTTTAAAAAATATACAAAAATAGAGAGCTTGACCAAAAAGATCCCTTTGCAGCCTTAAAAGCAAATATTGCAACATATTCTCAACTAGGTGAAGTCCTTATAGTGGTTGATTTCAATGCTAGGACTGCAAGTGAGCAAGCTAGCATTCTTTTTTGTAAAGAAGGCTACAACCCTATATGGCTTACACAATTTATGTGGGGCCTTTTTAGTCATTTCTGATGGCTTGATTAGATGGGAAAAGTCCAGTGATTTCACTTGCAAAACTTACAATGGAGCAAGTGTAGTAAATTATGTAATTTGCTCGCATGGTTTGTGTGAGAAAATGGAGGAAGTTTTGATTGGAGATCATCTTTGGGACTTAAAATAAGATCACAAGCCAATTTATTTAAGTTTCTATTGGACTGGAAGAAGAAATTAGAGTCAAAACTCAATGTGTTCAATAATCTCCCAAATCGCAGAATTCTTTTGACTCTAGAAAATTGTAATACCTTCAAAATGACACTAGAGTGGCTCTTCGAGAAGGAGAAAATCCCAACTCATTACCTTCATAGTCACAAAATAACACATTTAATTCAAAGTACACTTGCAGAATGCAAAAGATAAAAAATTAAGAAGTCTAAAATAAATTGATTTTCGGTTAATACTTGGTTTGACAAGGAATGTAAAAAGGCAAGGAGAATGTGGAAAGAGTCAAACAAGGATACAATAAATCTCAAAGTGTACAAACATATATTAAGAAAGAAAAAGGTCGATTTTGTGGTTTCAAGGAGGGAAGAACTAATCTTCCTTGGGAAACATCACCCCAATTATTTTGGAAGGAACTCCAACCGCGAAAGATGCAAACTGAAATTTGTATTACAACTTCTAAATGGTTTGACTATGCAAGACAACTCTATGAGAAGGATCCCAACATTTAACCTCTCCCCCTTGGTCAACACTGATACTAAACTCTTTATGGTGCAAGAGGTAGAGATGGGTATCAAGAAGTTGGGTGTTGGAAAAGAAAAAGACTTAGTTGAACTCCAAGAAAAGTATCTAAAGTGAGGCTCAAATATTCTTGCACCTCACATTACAATTTTTTTCAACAACGTCATACAACAGGTTTTCCCCATAGATTGGACAACTAGTCTGGCAATACCTCTTTTCAAGAGTGGTGACATCAATAATGACTCCAATTATAGGACCACAATGATAAACCCCCTTTTTTGCAAAGTTATTTGGAAGCATGCTAGAAAATAAAATCAGCAAGTGGGCAGAAGAAAGAGATAAACGTGCTAAAGGGAAAGTATGTTTTAGACCTAAACATTCCACAGTTGATCATAGTATAACTTTAAGGTACATCGTTGAAAAAGTTTGGGAGAAAAGGGAAGAAGTTAGTTTTTGCTTTGTTGATTTCAGAAAAGCGTTTGACATGGTTCCTAGGGATAAGCTTTGGCACAAAATGGAGGAACTTGGGGTTCTTAAACATTTGAGAGTAGTTGTGCATAAGCTATATGAAGAGGTGAAATTTAAAATTAGAACTTTAGCACACATTTCTAAATGTTTTAGAAGTGATATCAAGGTCAAGCAAGGTTGCCCATTATATATCGACAAGCTTGAGGAGTGGTTAAATTCGAAAGGGAGTGATGGTATCCATTTGGAAAAGTTTATTATAAGGCTTCTTTTGTATGTAAATGGCCTTATTTTGATTGCTAAATTTTCTCTTGGTTTGCAAGAGCACTTACTATCCCTTGAGCATTTTTGTAGAAGGGTGGGGATGCAAGTCAATATTAGAAAAACAAAAGTAGTGGTTTTCTTTAAAAAAGAAAACAAAAACTGCATAAGTTCTACTTTGAAGGCAATATTCTGGAAGAAGTTGTGGATTACAAATTCCTTGGAATTGACTTCAACAAAAATCTAAGTTGGGATGGTTGTAAGAATAAAAGAACTTTGACAGGTTGGAAAGCATTTTATGCTTTTCAAAATAGGTATAGAGAGGCAGATTTATGGGACTGGAAAACCACTCAAACTCTTTTTGGGCTTCTATTGATTCCGATGATTCTTTATGGTTGTGAACTGTGGATCTAGGAGGATCCTAGAGGATTGATCTAGGTGGATCTCCATAAAATTACTAGTGGCATGGTAAAAGGCTCAAAACTCAAAGTGGAAGAAAGTGGATAAGCTTAGCATCAGATCAAAGTGCTTGTCATCTTGATTCCAATGGTGCAAACGACACTCAAATCCGAGTCCAGATAAAGAAGTTATCACAAGTCAAAGTTCGAGTTTTACTTGTCCGGGTGCAGGAGAAGATGACATGGAAAAAGTTCCAGCGAATGGGAAGGTGCCAAATGGAAGGCTACCATTGGGTCCTCCATATCACATATCGGGAAAAACAAAGGTCGTAGGTCAAGAATCGGCCCCCAGCAGTGCTGATTTGCGATTTCGCATATCACAAATTGGGGGCGGACGAGTGTTGAAGAATCGGCCCCGATGCAATCACAATCACAGAAACGGTAAGGTGTTTGTGATACGATTCTGTTTGTAAGTGTCGATTGCGATTTGTGATTAGGCACCGAACGTGATATTTTTATATGCTGCATTTTATATCCCCATCGGTTCGTTGTTACCGCAGTGTAATGGGTCAATGTGTCGATGGTTCAAAGCGTCGATTGTGATTTGCAGGGAGGATCCGGATGCGATATTTGTATATGTTGCATTTTATATCCCCATCAGGTCCACTGTTACCACAGTGTAATGAGTCGATGAGCTTATGGTTCCAGTGTCGATTGCAATTTGTGGGGAGGATCCAGGCGCGATATATTATATATTGTGTTCTATAAACCGACGGGTCCATGTATCACAGAGGAGCCTATTGTAATGGATTTGGAATGTTCGTCGATAGTTAAAAGCATCGATAAACATGTCGCCTAACCTCATGCGCAGTTAAATGGGTTTTTCTATGTTTGAACGAGATTTCACCATTATTATAAGGTTGTTTCCATATATCCTTCCAACCCGATCCTACCTGCCTAACTTGGTTATTATGTTAAAACTGCCCGAGTTTTGAGGGATGTCGCCAAGCTTATATATATATGGTTGTTGTGTCAGAAAAGGCAGATGGAGTCAGCGTAATAGTTCAGAAGCACACGCACATAAAAGACCCTGACCCTGGCAGCAGGTTGGACCTCACCTTGAGCAACAGGGAGGTTCTGAGAGGTTGCAAAAGGCCCGATTATCCAAATTGGGAGTTTGGATAGGCGTTTTTGCATTGTTTTTCGTGAGGAGTTCTATGGTACTGTTTGTTTCTGAAATTGGGCTCTCCATTCTCTGCCCATCTTTTAGCTTAGAGGTATAAGAGTTGTAATTACTTGTTGCTTGTACTTTTATTTCTTGTATGCCACTAATTGAATGAAAGCCTCCCTACTATTGAGTAGGGCCCAGAGACATAGTCCATAATGGAACGAACTCCGTAGTCAATCATTGTGTCATGGTTTTTTGTGTTATTCTAATTATATTTGCATTGTTTACGTGCTTTTAATTTTCATGGTTAATTACTCTGTTATATGTAATCCCGATGCATCTGTAAGTAAAAGAGATTAGATCAAGTTTGGTATCAGAGTGTGTCTTTATAGATACGAATATCATGAGTTTATGCTAACCCAGAACAAGATGCGAAAAGGAGAAGGGACGCTTAAGTCCATTGATCCTGAAGCAGGACGTGCACAATGAAGAAGAAACATGGTCAATGAAGAAGCCCGTTGGGAAGAGGAACAAAATTTCTGAAAGGAATTCTACAATATGGCAGGAAAAGTGGACAAGTTGTTCGCAGAGTATGAGAAGGCACTTGGGCGTGAGAAGAAGGACACTGATGATCATGGATTGGCAAATCAGGAAGGTGGTGGAGAAGATCATCCCCCCCTCCTTGTTCCAGTGATAGTTGTCATCATTCACAATGAAATTCTAAGCATACCTCTAAGAAATCGTTCTTCAAATTAGAAGTAAAGTTTGACTTTCCCATGTACAATGGAGAGTGTAGTGCAGAAAAACTCAATAATTGGATAAGATAGATAGAGGTTTACTATCGAATCCAACAGATCGAAGAAGATGAGGCAAAATTCCAGTTAGCATCCCTTCGGCTAAGTGGCATGGCTCTCATTTGGTGGGAGAGAAAGTTGTAGAAAGGAAGCACAAAGTTAGGTAGCCTTCTGTCCTCTTGGTCTAGTTTTATTTCTGCATTGAAAGACCAATTCTACCCTCTGGGTTATAAGAAGAGGGCACTTATGGATTGACAATATTTAAGGCAAGGTAAGGGCTAAAATGGTCCAGGTGGATATTGGTGGCCACCCGCCAAGTCCACTTGGACCCCCACCATTGTTTCTTTCAGCGTTTCAGTTTCCTTAATTGTCGCATAGTTTACTATTTTTAGCCATTTTTCGGGTCCTAAACTTTCGGAGCCGTTTTGAGACCCTAAACGATGTTTTTTGGGAAAACTGGGATAGATCTTTCTAACGAGATATTGTACATGTCAAATGGAGATCATATGCCAAAGTTACAACCCCTGGAAGTTGATATACCAATTTACCCAAACGAGGCCCACAGTTTGGCATTTCATCTTCTAGGGTTAGGTATTTTGATGTTTAGGGTTTTCCATTGTTTCTCAGCAATAAATAGGCCTTCAAGCCTCATTGTAAAACAGTTCAGAGGCACGTAACCACCACATCTCGTCTCAGAGATAAGCTACCATCGCCCTAGATGTTTATTTCCATTTTCTATTTGTAAGCATATCTCAGTATTTTACATTAATGAAATGAAGTATTATTTCCGCTGCATCTTTGTGTTTATGGTTATCTCTGTAATTTGTTGCATTCCTGTTTAAATCCAAATCAGTGGTATCAGATTGGTCTGCTTTTTCTATGTTTTTCTTTGCATGTCCCCAACGAGGTCGGGATATAAGGAGTTAGGCCTTGAACTGGTCGAACTTTTGCAAGATTAGCCTTGCAAAAACCGACGGCCTCCCATGGCGAATGAAAAGAAAGATGAGGGAGCAGGAGATCCTATCAAAATCTTGCTCGAATAAGCAATCGAGCAACCAAGGAACGTGATGATGGACAACTTTTCCCAGATCCTTCAGCGGCTGCCCAGGGGCGACGCATTGGCTTCCCACAGCTACTCTGGAAACGCCACACCATTTAAGGTACCAGTTAATTTTGAAATCCCCATATTCGAGGGTCAGATAGACGCAAATGCCGTCGATAAATGGTTAAATCTGCTAGAGGGTTATTTTTCTGTTCATGATTTTTACAGTCGGGAAAAGATTACTTTTTCTCTTCTCAGAGTAGCCCCCCACGTCAAGGATTGGTGGGAAAACTACTGCGAGCAGAAGGATGAAAGTATCGGCTCACTATTTTCAGCCGTACCCACCTGGAATTCATTTCAGGATGCCATCAAGGAGCAGTACTACCCTATCGGAAGCTATGAGGATCAATACATAAAGTGGACCATGCTGCGGCAGGGAAGGGACCAAGACGTGCCGAAATTTACCAATATTTTCCATACCCTTCACACAAAGTTGGGTATCAAGGATTTGGAGCAGCATTTGATACTCAAATACTGCGACTGCCTGCACAAGTACATCCAGGAAGAAATAGAATTCCTGAACATCTCCTCGCTCAGCACGGCATACCGATATGCCATCAAGGTTGAGCAAAAGTTTAAACAGAAGAAGCGAGACTTTGGATCTGCAAATCCGAAGTAAGGGAAAGGTGCCCTCAAACTGCAGAACAAAGGACAAAGCCAAGGCGGGGTGGCCCAAGGCAACCTGCCAAAGCTGCAAGCAAAGAACAGCATGGGGAAGCCGAAAAAGGACATGGGAAAATGGTGTAAGTTCCATAAGAGCTCCACTCACAACGCAAGTGAGTGTCGGGCCAAGCAGTGACTAGTGACTGAGCTAAAGGTTTCCGAATCAGATGCATGTTTTGACTCCGAGTCAGAACCTGACAAGTGGAATGAAAAAAGGAAGCATATTATCGATGTAGAGCCCAATGCCACCATTGCTACCATGAAGATCCAGAAGGAGGAACCCAAAGATCCAGAGGAGGAGGAGCGTTTCTTCCACTCCCAGATGTGGGTAAAGGGATCCCCACTACAATTCATTGTCGATAGCGGGAGCCAAAAGAACCTCATTTTGGTAGAGGTCGTGAAGTAGTTGGGCTTAGCAACCACAATACATCCACAACCGTACACCATCAGGTGGCTTCACCAAGGATGGGATCTTCGCATGAGCCAGCAATGTCGCCTTCCATACAACATCAAGCCTTTCACAGATGAGGCATTGTCTGACATTGCTCCCCTTGAAGTTTGTGATGTATTATTAGGACAACCATACTTATGGAAGCGACATGCTGTGTATGAATCAAGGCCACGTGCTGTTATTATTACTTTGGGAAATAAGTTGTATAGGATACCGGAGGTAGCACTGCCTACCGCCATCTCTTTGGTTACTACAAAACAATGCAGTAAGATCATTTCCAAACCCGAGAAATTTGTTTTCCTGATGATATTCCCTCAAGGAAAGAAGAAGACGGTGGCCATGACCTCCAAACAGGGCCCCTCTGCATGACAACTACAGATGGACGAGGTCATGGAGGAGTATGAGGAAATCTTCACCTCCCCTTCAGGGGTTCCTCTGCACTGTCAGGTCAAGCACTCCATTGATCTGACCCTAAGTGCACCACTACCTAATGGACCAATCTATTAGTGCTCCATTCTTGAGAACGATGAAATCAAGAGGCAAATTCTAGAGCTGCTACAGAAAGGTCACATCTTTTCGAGTTCATCACCCTGTGAGAGCCCGATCGTGCTGGTACAGAAGAAGGATGGGACTTAGAGACTCTGTATTGACTATCGGACGCCGAACAAGGTCATTGTCTATAATATATACTTGATCCCATGGATCGATGACCTCCTAGACCAACTGAAGGGGGCAAAATATTTCAGAAAGATCGATTTGAAGTCAAGATATCACCAGGTACCAATCGAACCCTCCAATGTGTGGAAGACTGCCTTCAAAGCCAAGGAGGGCCTTTTCGAATGGTTGGTTATGCCTTTTGAATTGATGAATGCTCCTGCAACCTTCATGAAGCTAATGGATGACATCATGCGGCCATTCACTAACTCATTTGTAGTGGTATACTTGGATGACATCTTGATCTTCAACCAGAGTTGGGAAGAGCACCTCTAGCACATCCGACAGGTTCTCCAAACACTACAACAACACAAGTTATGTGCCAATTTGTAGAAATGCACTTTTAGCATGACCCAGGTTCAGTATCTGGGACACATTATTGATGAACAGGGGGTGCATGTGGATCCAGCCAAGATCCAAGTCATTCAGGATTGGCCCTCTCCAACCACTCTAATGGAGCTCCGTAGCTTTCTAGGTCTTGCCAACTTCTACCACAGGTTTGCGTTGGGATTTTCTCATATCACTTGGCCCTTGAGTCAAGTCACCAAGGGAGGAGTGAAAGCAAAATTATTTTGGTCTGAATCTCAACAGAAGGCATTCACAAAGTTGAAAGACCACCTCTGCTCGGCACCAGTGCTCACATTGCCAAACTTGCAACAACCATTTGAGGTCAAGACAGATGCCTCTGACTATGCTATTGGGGTAGTCCTTACTCAACACAGGCATCCAGTGGCATATCACAGTGAGACACTTTTAGACACAGTCCAAAAGTATCCCACTTATGACAAAGAGATGTATTCCATTGTGCAGACCTACCGACAATGGAAACATTACATTTTGGGGAAGGAAATGGTCATCCACACAGACCACTGACCCCTCCAGTTCATAAAGACCCAAGGGAAATTACAGAATGATCGCCATCAGAAGTGGTCCACATATCTGCAATAGTTCCATTTGAATATCAAGTATAAGAAGGGCAACACCAATAATGTTGCAGATTGCCTCAGTCGACGACCGATCATGTCATTAACCACCGTGATCAACTCTTATGGACATGAGACTTCTGATTGGTCACTTCTCTACAAAAGCAACCCAGAATTTGGCCACACATACCAGACACCCTTGGAGGGTCGGCATGTTCTAGATTTTCACCTCCAGGATGCCTTGTTATGCCACCTAGGTCACCTTTGTGTTCCTTCAAGCAAGCGCGCCAAGATGATTTGGGAAGCACACTACAGTCGGGTTGCTGGGAATTTCGGGGTCAAGAAAATGGTGGCAGTACTACAAAAGTATTTCTACTAGCCGAATCTTTGACAAGATGTCGGGAAGTACATTAGATCATGCACTGCCTGCGCCATTTCCAAACCGACAGTCAAGAAGCAAGGCCTCTATACCTTGTTTCCTACCCCTAGTCGACCTTGGTAATCCATCTCCATGGATTACATGTTAGGCCTTCTTTCCACTAAGCATGGAAACGACTATGTTTTTGTGGTCCTCGACAAGTTCTCGAAGATGGCCATTATGGTGGCCTGCAAGAAGAATATGACAGTAGAAGCCACTGCTAAACTCTTCTTTGAACTAGTGTGGGTGCACTTTGGGATCCCATAGTCTATCATCTTAGATTGGGATAGTAGGTTCCTCAGTACATTTTGGGTCCAGTCTCTGGTCAATGCTGGACACGAAACTCACTAAGTCCATAGCCTTCCATCCTCAAATTAATGGCCAAACAGAGGTTGTTAACAGGATGATTGTACACATTCTGCGCATGTACAACTCAAAGCATCCACACACATGGGATGAGAGCCTCCCTATGTTCAACACAACTACAACCGGGCTCTCCATAGCTCGATTGGCCACAACCCTTTTCAGGTGGGCTTGGGATTCCAACCACTATGTCCCATTGATGTGGCCATGCCATTTGCAGCTACTCACGCAGATTCAGCTCATGTCCAGTTCGAAAAAAATAAGGCAAATGACTTCATTGAGCACATCCAACATATTCGCCAGTAAGTCCATGACATTCTGGAGAAATCAAATGATAAGTACAAGCAGCGACATGATCAACATCGGGTGCCACACAAGTTTCAAGTGGGTGACAAACTCTAGTTGCATTTGCAAAAGGAACGCCTTACCGGAGCTTATCGGAAACTTAGACCACTGCGATATGGTCCTTACACCATTACCAAGGCTGTGGGAGACAATGCATTTGAGATCAGCATTCCCCCATTCCTTGGCCTGCACCCAGTGTTCAATGTGGACCACCTTTTGTCATACTTTCCTCCATTACTAGACACATCCGACATTGCAGAACAACTCACACCCATAGATTTAAATCCAGATTGCATGGAACAAGCTGCAACTGATTGGGTCATGGAAACACAGATTAAGCACACTCGCCAGGAGAACATCAAACTGTATCAAGTTATCAAAGCAGGTCAACTCCTTCACCAGGGCAACTGGCTCACCAGGGACCAAGTTCAACAGAAGTTTCCTCATCTCATGGAGGAAATCAACGCAATGGGGACCATTGATTCCTAAGGGGGGAGGAATGATCCAGGTGGATATTGGTGGCTACCCACCAAGTCCACTTGGACCCCCACCATTGTTTCTTTCAACTTTTCAATTTCCTTAACTGTTGCACAGTTTACGATTTTTAGCCATTTTTCGGGTGCTAAACTTTCGAAGCCATTTTGAGGTCCTAAATGATGTTTTTGGGAAAACTGGGAGCAGCATGGGTCCATGGACCGATGCTACTCTTCCCAAAGTTGTAGTTCTCGGATAGATCTTTCTAACGAGATATTGTACATGCCAAACGGAGATCGTATGCCAAAGTTATGACCCCGGGAAGTTGATGTACCAATTTACCCAAACAAGGCCCACAGTTTGGTGCTTCGTTTTCTAGGGTTAGGTTTTTGGATATTTAGGGTTTTCCATTATTTCTCAACAATAAATAGACCTTTGAGCCTCATATTAACATAGTTCAGAGGCATGTAGCCACCACATCTCTTCTTAGAGATAAGCTACCATCGCCCTAACTGTTTATTTCCATTTTCTATTTGTAAGCATATCTCAGTGTTTTACATTAATGAAATGAAGTATTATTTCCATTGCATCTTTGTGTTTATGGTTATCTCTGTAATTTGTTGCATTCTTGTTTAAATCCAGATCACAAAAAGTGCAAAGATTCACTAAATAATTTCGGAAATAGAAACTGAATCTGGGCATCTCATTAGATTCGCCTGAGACTGTAACTAAGTATGTTGGTGCACTACATAGTTACATAAGACACTCACTATTACTATTCGAGCTTACTACAATTGATGCAGCCAGCGTAAAGGCTATTCATCTTGAAATCCAAGTAAATAATGACAAAGATGATCAAGCCAATAAGACGTCGTTCAAACCTTATCATGGAAAATTCCTGAAGAAAGGCAAAGGGAAGGATAAGAACACTGTTGTAGCTAAGAAAGGGGACAGAGCAACACTGTCTTGCACTCATTGCAAGAAAGATGGTCATGAAGAGGACCAATGATAGAAGTTGCATTCGAAGTTAAGACCGGAGAGATTCGGTGGAAAGGGGAAACAAAAGACAATGGCAACAACGCAGGACCTTGGATCAGATTTTGGCGATGAGACATTGATCACAATAAGTACTCTTTCTATTAATGATAGTTCTAGTTCGGTTGCAAGTACTAGTTATTTGAATGAGCCTGTAAGAAATGAGTGGAAGAGAATTGAGGTATTCCGCATTAGAGTTTTCACAAAACATACAAAGGTGGAAACTTTGTTTGATTCAGGTTCCCAAGAAAGCTTAATCTCAGAGTCCTCAGTGAAAAATTTAGAACTTGAAACTAAGCCTCATCCGAGTCCATACCCGCTTTGTTGGGTAAGTGATAAAGCCAAATTGCAGGTCACAAAGCAGTGTAGGGCCAGATTTGTTATTGCTTCTAAATTAGTTGATGAGGTAGAGTTAGATGTAGTGCCTTTGGACATCTGTGGAATCATCTTGGGAAGCCCATATCTATATGACAGAAAGGTTGTTTTCTTTCGGCATGAAAACAAATACCACCTCACAAAGGATGGGTTAAAGTACATAGTCATAGCTCATAATACAAAAGTTAATGCTAGCCTTGTAAGCGCAAGACAGATTAAATGACTGGTTAATTCCACCAAAGGGTGCATGCTAATGATATTGAGAGTGAAAGAGGCCAAGATGGCTAACGTGTTAAAAGGCTGTAATCCTGATCATAAGGAAGAATTATTTGAAATTGTTTTTTATTATGATGGATTTTTCAAGGAACCAAGAGGATTGCCCCCTAAACGGGAAATCTAACATGAGATCCATTTAAAACAAGATGCTCCTTTACCGAATGTTTGCATGTACAAGATGGCTTCTATCAAGATGGGGGAGGTCAAGAAACAGGTGCAAGAACTGTTAAATCAGGGAGTCATCAGATCGAGTTCTTCTCATTTTGGATCACTGATTGTGTTGGTGCCCAACAAAGATGGCACATGGAGAATGTGCGTAGATTATAGGGCACTGAACAAGATCACAGTGAAGAATCAATACCCTCTCCCTCGCATTGATGAATTGTTAGATTCGTTGAAAAATTTGGTTTATTTTACAAAGTTGGATTTTCGTAGTGGTTATCACCAGGTTAGAATTGTAGAGCAAGACATTTGGAAGACTATGTTCAAAACCAAACAGGGGTTGTACAATGATCCAACCACGTTTATGAGGGTAATGAATGATTTATTTAGGCCTTTTCTTGATCATTTTGTTCTTGTATATCTGGACGATATTCTTGCATACAGTAGGACATGGGATGAAAATGTGTGTCATCTAAAGAAAGTGTTTGATGTTCTGAAAAGTGAAAAGTTGTATTTGAAACTATCAAAGTGTGAGTTTGGAAAGACTTCTTTGATTTATTTAGGCCACATTATCGGTAATGGACAATTGAAGATAAATCCCTCTAAAGTGGAGGCGATTATGAATTTTCCTGATGCCACGAATGTTACAGAGGCTCGAAGTTTTCTAGTTGTGCTACAGTATTGGAGAAGGTTCATTGCAAACTTCTCTATTACCGCAGCCCCCTTGCTCACCTTGACTAGTGTGAAGCAGGCCTTTCAGTGGGGAGGAAAGCAACAGAAATCCTTCGACACACTAAAAGAGAAGATCAACATAGCACCAGTGCTAGCCTACCGACATTCAACAACCTTTTGAAATTGAAACAGATGCCAATGGATATGCCATGGGGATTATATTTATGCAACAAAGAAATCTTGTATGTTACCATTCGAAGACTTTCTCCCAAGATGTCGTGAATTATCCCATGTATGACAGGGAGTTGTACGCCTTGGTCTAGAGTGTAAAGAAGTGGAAACACTCTCTGATCGGCAAGGAGACCATCATCCATACAGATCATCAACCCTTGCAATATCTTCAGTCATAGACCAAGCTTCAACAAGCCCGTCACTTCAAATGGATGGGATTCCTCCAACAGTTTCATTGGGTGATAAGATACAAGAAGGGTGCCAGCAACAAAGTAGCAAATATGCTTTCTCGCCCTCCTATTTCTGCATCTGTATTTTTGCAAAATGTTTCTTTATCGTTAGAAAGTTATGCTGAACAGTATGCTAATGATAGTGATTTTAAAGAAATTTATTTGAAATTGACTAGTAGACCGCAGGTGGACAATTATTACATGCATGGAAATCTATTGTTCCACCTTGGAAAACTATGCATACCTAGTGATGAAAGGGTTCATGTAATCAGAGAGGCTCATACCTCTCTGGTGTCTAGTCATTTTGGAATTGAGAAAACCCTATGTCATTTGCAGAGGTTTTGTTTTTGGCCTCATATAAAAAACATTGTGACTCGCTTTGTAAAGGGTTGTGTGTTGTGTTCTGTTTCAAAGCCCTCTAATAGAAAACTTGGGCTTTACACACCACTCCATATTCTGAGTTGACCATGGGAAAGTGTTGCCATGGACTTTGTAGGAGGTTTGCCTATGTCTAGGAAAGGTCACGACTATTTTTATGTCGTTGTGGATCGATTTACTAAAATGTGTATTTAATGCATTGTAAAAAGAAGGTCATTGCTGAGCAAACGACTTTTCTTTTCTTTCAGCATGTTTGGGTCCATTTTGGGTTGCCCACATCTATTGTGTCAAATCGAGACTCTCGCTTTCTTGGGGAGTTTTGGACTAGCTTGTGGAGAATGATGGACACTAAGCTAAAAAGAAGTATGACATTTCATCCAAAAAATGATGGACAAACAAAGGTTGTCAACTGCATTGTTGTACACTTGTTGTGAGGCTCTTATGGGAAACATCCCAAGTTGTGGGATGCACATCTTCCTTATGTGCAACATGCATACGATCAAGTAGCACATTCATCTACACAAAGCTCACTGTTTGAGACATGTTTTGGCTATCTACCAAGAGATCCCTTGGACATGGTCTTTGGGAAAGAGGAGGATAGCAATGGACGAGATGATAGGGAAAAAGCATGGAAGTTCATTCAGCGAATATAGGTGATTCATCAAGCAGTGCAGGAGCAGTTGGAGAAGAGTCAAGCTCGGTATAAAGCTCGACATGGTAAGCACCGAGTTGACCATCAATTTCAAGTTGGGGACAAGGTATGGCTCCATATTAGCAAGGATAGAATGAATGGATAAGGGAAGAAGTTGATACCCATCCAATATGGTCCCTTCACCATATTGGCAAAGGTTGGAGACAATGCTTTTTGTCTTGACTTGCATGCTTATATGTAAATGTACTCAATGGTAAATGTAGAAAACCTGAAGCTTTATGAACCTCCATTGATTATGGATACTGAGGAGGTTGCACAGATTCCTACAATTGATGATTTTGCACCAAAGTATCTAGATAAGTTTCCCGAAGATCTCATACTCGACTAAAAAACCAGAACTTCACAACGAGGAGATGTGGAGTATATCCGTGTTGGCTTCAAAGGAATGCATCCAAGAAAAGCTCAATGGATGGAGAAGGAAAAAGTGAGGGAGAAATTTCCTCACTTTCCAATTGACTGAAATGTATTTTGGTGGTCCAATATCTCTTAGTGGTGAGGATTGATCCAAGAGGATCCCAGAGGATTGATCCAGGTGGATCTCCATAAAAGTACTAGTGGCATGGTAAAATGCTCAAAACTTAAAGTGGAAAAATCTAGATAAACTTAGCATCAGATTGAAGTTCTCGTCATCCTGATTCCAACGATGTGAATGACACTAAAATCTGAGTCTAGATGAAGAAGTTAGAGTAAGTCAAAGTTCAAGTTTGACTTATCCAAGTGGCAGGAGAAGATGACATGGAAAAAGTTGTAGCGAATGGGGAGGTGCCAAGTGGTAGGCTTCCATTGGGTCCAGCATATCGCATATCGGGAAAAACAAAGGCTGCAGGTCAGGAATTGGCCCCCAGTAGTGCCAATTTGCAATATTGGATATCGCAAATCGGGGGTGGACGAGTGTTGAAGAATCAAACCCGGCGTAGATTGATTGTGATGCGATCGCAATTGCAGAAATGAGAAGGTGTTTGCGATACGGTTCTGGCTGTAAGCGTCGATTGTGATTTGCGATTGGGTGCCGAACGCGATATTTTTATATGCTACATTTTATATCCCCGTCAGGTCCATTGTTACCACAGTGTAATGGATCAATACGTCGATGGTTCAAAGCACCGATTGCAATTTACGAGGAGGATCCGGACACAATATTTTTATATGCTACATTTTATATCCCCGTTAGTCCGTTGTTACCGCAGTGTAATGGTTCAATGCACTGATGGTTCCAGTGCTGATTGCGATTTGCGAGGAGGATTCAGACGCGATGTATTATATATTGTGTTCTATAAACCTGCGGGTCCGTGTATCACAGAAGAGCCTATTGTAATGGCTTTGGACTTTCCATCGATAGTTAAAAGTGCCAATAAATATGCCGCTTAAAATCATGCGCAGTGAAATGGGTTTTTCTATGTTTGAACGAGATTTCACCATTATTATAAGGTTGTTGGCATATATCCTTCTGGCGTGATCCCGCCTACCTAACTTGGTTATTATGTTAAAGCTATTCGGGTTTTGTCGCCATGATTTTATATATATGGTTGTTGTGTCGGAAAAGGCAGAGGGATTTAGCAGAATAGTTCAGAAGCACATGCACCCAGCAGACCCTAACTCTGGAAGCAGGTCAGGGCTCGCCTTGAGCAGCAGGGAGGTTCCGAGAGGTTGTAGAAGGCCCGATTATCTAAATTGGGAGTTTGGATAGGCATTTTTGCACTGTTTTTTGCAAGGAGTTCTGTGGTACTGTTTGTTTCTGATGCTAGGCTCTCCATTCTCTGCCCATCTTTCAGCTTGGAGGTATAAGGGTTGTAATTGCTTATTGCTTGTACTTTTATCTCTTTTATGCCACTAATTGAGTGAAAGCCTCCCCACTATTGAGCAAGGCCTAGAGACGTAGTCCATAATTGGACGAACTCCGTAATTAAATCATTGTGTCATGGTTTTTTGTGTTCTTCTGATTATTCCACATTGTTTACGCGCTTTTAAGTTCTATGGTTAATTAACTTTGTTATATGTAATTCGGATGCACCTGTAAGTAAAAGATCTTGGATCAACTGTGGGCCAAGAGTACATCCGACATGCAGTGGAAACAAATTGAGAAATTTCATAAGCATTTGATTACAAGCAAATTCAAATTTAAAAGTGCAGTTCCTTATGCTATATTGTTAAGTGAAATAGAGGTTGCTCCTGTTGAAGTAATTGCTATGGTGCGAGTCATAAGGTATTTAAAAAAAAATTGAGCAAATGGAAGAGGGCAGATGGCCTAAGGTTGTCTTTAATGACATATTGTGCAAAAGAAAGAGGACTTGGATGCAAAAAAATAACAAATGGTTTAGTAAATAGGGTATTTGCTTGAACACGTGTTTCATAAACAGTAAAGTGATAAAAGCTTTTGTTATGGATAAGTTCCACGAGCGTACTTGGGATAAAGAGCTAGGGAGAAATAAAAAGTACTATATTAAAGTGTTTAATCTCACTCATAATCATCAACAAAAAACATACATAAGGCCAATATTTCTTGGAGAGCCAAAATTCTTATTGCTCAGTTAAGAACTAATTCTTAGCAACTCTGTTGTGAAGCAGAGCACTGAAAAAAGGCCAAAAGAAGTGTGGGAGGAAAGAGTATGTATTTTTTGTTCTCTGGGAAAAGTGGAAACAAAAAAACATTTCATTTTAGAATGTGAGGCCTTGAAAGACAACAAAGAAAGTTATGCAAATATTCTGGCAGCTAGCTCTTGGGATAATCTATTTAGTGAGGGGTTGGTCTTAAAGCTCAGAGCATATATTCTGAAGCTTCACAGGAAAAAAACCCACTACATTAATAAGATGAAGAAACAATCCATCCTATATACTATCTTTAACTTTGTAGATATTAAAATAAATTTTTTTCCTTTTTCTTTTCAAACTCAAAAAAAATTAAAAAAATAGATTATTTTCCTCTGTGCAAAAACCTTATATATATATATATATATACACCAACCATTTACCATGGAAAATTATCTTTTAAGTAACCAAAAATATAATAATAAGATTCATATCACAAATATTATATTTATATTTTTAACATTTGAAGGCTGACTCGTTTTAAAAAGTAAGAACGTAATAAGAAGATGATAAAACTGCGGCATAATTGCAGCCAAAAGGCATGCAAAGAAGCAATTAATATGAAACGGTTAGGTTAAGATTAGCAACGACAAATTTTTTGACCAAGGCGAAAAATTCGTGATTCTTGCAGGCCTGCTGATGTCAGCATTATCATATGAACGGTCTACGAAATGAATCCAGCCACAGTGCCAGTGTCATCCTCCATAAACCACTTCGTATAACTCTAGAAACCCTTCTTACACACGGGATTCTCGCAAGCCACAATACATGGCAGCATTGACAGTAGGGAACCCGATTTCTGCATCCAATTTTGGTGGGAATGCATTGGACGCGGGTACTTCGCATTGTGGTTATCAGTTGCAGAGATGTATACAACTCAATTCTTTGGCGCAGGGGAAGGCAGTCCATGCTCGCATTATCAAACTCGGACTTGAAATCGAAATTTTTCTGGGCAATTGTCTGGTCAATATGTATGCCAAGTGCGGGAATATGAAGGACGCAAGGAAAATGTTTGACAACATGGCTGAGCAGAATTTAGTATCTTGGAATGTGATTATTGCAGGATATGCTCAGGAAGGGTTTGAAGAGGAAGCCCTTGAACTTTTTGAAGAAATGCAATTGGCTAAAATGGTACCCAACGAGTTCACCTTTGGCAGCGTCTTGAAGGCGTGTGCCACTCGAGAAGCTTTGGAAGAGGGAAAACAGGTGCATTGCTTCATTGTTAAACTGGGTTTCGAACAGAACCTCTTTCTTGGAAGCGCTCTCATTGACATGTACAGTAAATGTAGTAGCATCCGGGATGCGTACCAGACTTTTGCCAAAATTTCTCAGCGGAATGTGGTGTCATGGAATGCAATAATTGCGGCATCTATACAGCATGGTTGGGTTAAGCAGGCATTGGAATTCTTTGCTGAAATGCAATTAGCAGGCATAAAGGCGAGCCACGTTACCTTTGGTCTCGTTCTCAACGCGTCTGCGATTCTAGGAAACCTCGAACAGGGTAAGCAACTCCATGCATGTGTGTTTAGAAATGGATTTGGATCGGATTTGCTTGTCGGTAGCTCTGTTATTCTAATGTATATTAAGTGTGGAAACATAGATGATGCCCGCCAAGTGTTTGACAAAATGCCTATGGTAGACCTGGGGTTATTCAATGCTACAATTCAAGGATATAGCAGCGAGGGCCATAATAATGAGGCAATGGAACTATTTGGTCAACTACTACGAACGGGTTTGAAACCAAATGATATTACCTTCACCATTGTTCTTAGAGCCTGTGCCAGCTTTGAAACTGCCCTTGAACAGGGCAGGCAACTCCACGTACAGATAATGAAATCTGTGTTTCAGCACAATGTTTCTGTGGTTAGTTCTCTCATCACTGTGTATGCTAAAAGTGGTTGCATAGCTGATGCACAAAAAGTGTTTGACAAGATGACTGTACAAAACAATGTAGTTTTATGGACTGCATTGATAGCTGGTTACAGCCAGAAAGGGTATACAGACGAAGCCCTGAAACTCTTTCTCTTAATGCAACGTGCAGGTGTTAAACCTAATCAATTCACCTACCCAACTGTTCTCCGTGCATGTGCAAACTTAGCTTCTATAGAAGAAGGAAAACAAGTCCATTGTCATATTATCAAAGCTGGGGCTGCGTCGGATACTTTCGTTGCCAGCGCCATTGTTGACATGTATATTAAGTGTGGGAGTCTAGAGGATGGCCAACGAGGGTTTGATAGAATTCCTAAACGAGACATTGTATCGTGGAATACAATGATTGCAGGATATGCTCGACATGGGTATGTTGACAAGGCACTTTTAATCTTTGAAGAAATGCAACAGTATGGCGTGAAACCCAACCACGTTACTTTTGTTGCAGTTCTCTCTGCATGCAGCCATGGAGGACTTGTTCGTTTAGGGCGCCGATACTTTAATTCCTTGAGCCGAACTCATGGCATTATCCCAAGAATGGAGCATTATGCTTGCATAGTTGACCTCCTTGGCCGTGTTGGGCACTTGTATGAGGCAGAAGACTTTATCAACAATATGCCTTTTGAGCCAAGTGCATTGGTATGGGAGACCTTACTTCAGGCTTGCAGAATTCATGGCAATATGGAAGTAGCAAAGCGTGCAGAATTGGCTTTGGCTTGTAGAAAATAATAAGCTGTTAGATTGCATGGTTGATTGTGAAGTAGTTCAAATGTACCAAAATTCTTATTGCTGCTTTGAAGCTTGCACTAGAGGCTTGCGGGGCATCACAAAGGTAAAAGCATGAAATAGAAATAGATTAGTGTTAAAAGAAATAACAAGATCAAATCAATGAACCTCATGATTCTTTTTAGAAGATATATCGTACCATAGTAGCTGGATTTGGGAACATGAAAGATGCAGCCGAATTTAGACAAGTTAACCCCATAATTGCTTTAAGAAAATATATTGCACAGAAGTAGATTAAAATAACTCATAAAACTCGATTCACTGAAAATATTCAAACCTGCTAAACAATACCTTTTTCAGTGAATAGCATCTATTTTGGAGGATGTCTTTAAAGTGAAAAGAAAGAAACAAGAAAGCAGTTTTTCTTGACAAGGAAGTATTTCTTCCACGGGAAGCTTACGGTGAGAAAGATCATGGTTTTGCTAGGGCCATTACCCCAAGGCTGTGTAATTGATATTCATTACACATTCATTTGGAGTGGATTTCCTTTTAGAATGGATACATATTTTTGCAATTTTTTCCTATTGAGCGATAATATCAAGGACAAAGTCCATTAGTGGTGACTAAGTAGCTTAAAAATTCATGCAATGCTGAAGTACAGTTTGCTATACTTGCATATAATTTATATATCGCTATGAGAAGTCAAGTTGCTTAATCTAGCTTGCTCTATTTTATTCAAACATGTTAGCCATCGAAAATGGGCTGCAGTAAAAAGAGATTTTCAGGTTGACAATGGACATCCCCTTCCTGCCTCCACAACCTCAGTCAAGGGTTACTGTGTTAAAGGGTGTAAAATGAAAAAGACAGATATATCCACACATACAAAAAAAATAGAATCAAATCTAAATGTTCGAGTCATGCATATGAATGAAATGCTATCTTATGTCATGATGTTGGACAATAATAATAATAGTAATAATCTATTTTTAGAGTCATGATTATGGTTAAGTTACATCAAATTTGTGTATTAGAGTCGTTATTATTTATGGTACTCATCTATATCAAATTCGTGTATTAGGGGAGGGTCGCCATTACATGTGCACCCTCCCTGCCACGTCACTTAACCACGCGTAAAGCACATGGAGCCGGTACGACACCTGTCCACCGTGGAGCTCCATGTGTTGGCTACCGTATCCAACCTTAAATGCATCTGTTCGCGCCATTTGAAAGGTTCGTTTGGGCTCATTCCTGCGATGTTCTCTTTGCCCTTTGTGTTTCTGCTCGGGGCTTGTTGTTGGGCGAAGCCCCCCGCCGAAGATGGCGCGGGACAGCCCCAAAACCTACGCGCTTGGTCGTCTATTCCTGTGCTGTTAGAGGCGTTTGTTCGATTGACAGGGTTTGTGGACCTGCGCTCTTCGCCTGGTATGCAGGTGCTGGTTGATTTGTTTGCTGGTGTTTCAGGGTTTGTTGTTCGCACAACGCTTCTGCTTTTCTTCTGTTGTTCCGCCTGGATTTCTTGGTCGACCCTAAACCCCGGTTGTTTAGCATTTCTCTGTTGCTGGTCTTATTCGGCGATTTTGTTGTTTGGGGAGGAGTCGGTCGCTATTTTAGTAAGCTCGAGGTAAAATGGTGTTTTGCTGTGAGCTGTTGGTTTTTTGTGGTTTTCTGTTCATAATATCTATTTTTCTTCTCGTTGCAGGTGTGGACCTTGGTGTGGAAGAGGTCGTTGCAGGTTGGCGAGCTCCAGGGAAGGTGGGGAAGGTCGGCGAGCATGTATCCGGTAGGATTTTAATCCTACCAGCATTCTCTGTGTTTTTCAACACAACATCTCTAGTTTTGGATATTTTGTAACCTTTTAATGGCATTTTATGGCATTTTTTTGAGGATTTTTTATGAGGGTTTAGGGTTTATGGGTTGTTTGTTAAAATCCTACCAGCATTCTCTGTGTTTTTCAACACAACATCTCTAGTTTTGGCTATTTTGTAACCTTTTAATGGCATTTTATGGCATTTTTTTGAGGATTTTTTATGAGGGTTTAGGGTTTATGGGCTGTTTGTTGTTGAAGGTTTAGGGTTTATCTAAAATTTCGGTGTTTATGGTGAAGGTAATATAGGCACCCAAGCTCTGGTTTTGGCTCTTGAACGCCTCAATAATGTGCAGCTCCCCAAAATAGAGCTGTTTTTACAGATGTCACTACTTTCTACATTTACAGATATCTCTAGAGTCTCACAAAATTTTGCAGTATACATTGTAGGGCAGTGATTTAAATGGCCCTTGTTTCTAGATATTTTTGCAAATTTGGTCACACATGCAGGGCACCTCATTGTCATGTTGTGCTCATTCTCATTGTTTGATAGGTTACAGAATTTTGCAGTTTACATCGTAGGGCAGTGATATTTAAATGGCCCTTGTTTCTAGATATTTTTGCAAATTCGGTCACACATGCAGGGCACCTCAGTGTCATGTTGTGCTCATTCTCAATGTTTGATATGTTACAGAATTTTGCAGTGTACATTGTAGGGCAGTGATATTAAAATGGCCCTTGTTCTAGATATGTTTTGCAAATTTGGTCACACATGCAGGGTACCTCATTGTCATGTTGTGGTCATTCTCAATGTTTGATAGGTTACAGTTGACCTTTTTTAATCTCATGATGCTTTTGAGTTTTTTTGGTTGCTTATTTCATTCTTAGATGATGAGAGTTGTGTTCGACCGTATTTTTAAAACTTCGAAGACTTGCAATATAATATGATCGAGCTAATCCGCTAGTGCGATATTTTACTTTTTTTTACAGATGTCACTACTTTCTACATTTACAGATATCTCTAGAGTCTCACAAAATTTTGCAGTATACATTGTAGGGCAGTGATTTAAATGGCCCTTGTTTCTAGATATTTTTGCAAATTTGGTCACACATGCAGGGCACCTCATTGTCATGTTGTGCTCATTCTCATTGTTTGATAGGTTACAAAATTTTGCAATTTACATCGTAGGGCAGTGATATTTAAATGGCCCTTGTTTCTAGATATTTTTGCAAATTCGGTCACACATGCAGGGCACCTCAGTGTCATGTTGTGCTCATTCTCAATGTTTGATAGGTTACATAATTTTGCATTGTACATTGTAGGGCAGTGATATTAAAATGGCCCTTGTTCTAGATATGTTTTGCAAATTTGGTCACATATGCAGGGTACCTCATTGTCATGTTGTGGTCATTCGCAATGTTTGATAGGTTACAGTTGACCTTTTTTAATCTCATGATGCTTTTGAGTTTTTTTGGTTGCTTATTTCATTCTTAGATGATGAGAGTTGTGTTCGACCCTATTTTTAAAACTTCGAAGACTTGCAATATAATATGATCGAGCTAATCCGCTATTATTTCCATGCGATATTTTACTTTTTTTTATAGATGTCACTACTTTCTACATTTACAGATATCTCTAGAGTCTCACAAAATTTTGCAGTATACATTGTAGGGCAGTGATTTAAATGGCCCTTGTTTCTAGATATTTTCGCAAATTTGGTCACACATCCAGGGCACCTCATTGTCATGTTGTGCTCATTCTCATTGTTTGATAGGTTACAGAATTTTGCAGTTTACATCGTAGGGCAGTGATATTTAAATGGCCCTTGTTTCTAGATATTTTTGCAAATTCGGTCACACATGCAGGGCACCTCAGTGTCATGTTGTGCTCATTCTCAATGTTTGATAGGTTACAGAATTTTGCAGTGTACATTGTAGGGCAGTGATATTAAAATGGCCCTTGTTCTAGATATGTTTTGCAAATTTGGTCACACATGCAGGGTACCTCATTGTCATGTTGTGGTCATTCTCAATGTTTGATAGGTTACAGTTGACCTTTTTTAATCTCATGATGCTTTTGAGTTTTTCTGGTTGCTTATTTCATTCTTAGATGATGAGACTTGTGTTCGACCCTATTTTTAAAACTTCGAAGACTTGCAATATAATATGATCGAGCTAATCTGCTAGAGCGATATTTTACTTTTTTTTACAGATGTCACTACTTTCTACATTTACAGATATCTCTAGAGTCTCACAAAATTTTGCAGTATACATTGTAGGGCAGTGATTTAAATGGCCCTTGTTTCCAGATATTTTTGCAAATTTGGTCACACATGCAGGGCACCTCATTGTCATGTTGTGCTCATTCTCATTGTTTGATAGGTTACAAAATTTTGCAGTTTACATCGTAGGGCAGTGATATTTAAATGGCCCTTGTTTCTAGATATTTTTGCAAATTCGGTCACACATGCAGGGCACCTCAGTGTCATGTTGTGCTCATTCTCAATGTTTGATAGGTTACAGAATTTTGCAGCGTACATTGTAGGGCAGTGATATTAAAATGGCCCTTGTTCTAGATATGTTTTGCAAATTTGGTCACACATGCAGGGTACCTCATTGTCATGTTGTGGTCATTCTCAATGTTTGATAGGTTACAGTTGACCTTTTTTAATCTCATGATGCTTTTGAGTTTTTTTGGTTGCTTATTTCATTCTTAGATGATGAGAGTTGTGTTCGACCGTATTTTTAAAACTTCGAAGACTTGCAATATAATATGATCGAGCTAATCCGCTATTATTTCCATGCGATATTTTAATTTTTTTTATAGATGTCACTACTTTCTACATTTACAGATATCTCTAGAGTCTCACAAAATTTTGCAGTATACATTGTAGGGCAGTGATTTAAATGGCCCTTGTTTCTAGATATTTTCGCAAATTTGGTCACACATCTAGGGCACCTCATTGTCATGTTGTGTTCATTCTCATTGTTTGATAGGTTACAGAATTTTGCAGTTTACATCGTAGGGCAGTGATATTTAAATGGCCCTTGTTTCTAGATATTTTTGCAAATTCGGTCACACATGCAGGGCACCTCAGTGTCATGTTGTGCTCATTCTCAATGTTTGATAGGTTACAGAATTTTGCAGTGTACATTGTAGGGCAGTGATATTAAAATGGCCCTTGTTCTAGATATGTTTTGCAAATTTGGTCACACATGCAGGGTACCTTATTGTCATGTTGTGGTCATTCTCAATGTTTGATAGGTTACAGTTGACCTTTTTTAATCTCATGATGCTTTTGAGTTTTTCTGGTTGCTTATTTCATTCTTAGATGATGAGAACTGTGTTCGACCCTATTTTTAAAACTTCGAAGACTAGCAATATAATATGATCGAGCTAATCCGCTATTATTTCCATGCGATATTTTACTTTTTTTTTAAACTTCTGATTTTGTAAACTCATGCATCTTGGAACTGAAATGATTTTTTATGATTAACATATCAAATCTAATTGAATTTCGTAAATTTAACATGCCAATGTCATGAAACGTTGTTTAGAAAACATTGGAAAGTCTGGTTTTGCTCTGGGTCAGTGAATTTCTCTATGCTGCAGTGATCAACTATCTGTCGTTTGGTATCTTTTTTGAGGCTGTTATAAGTCTTTAGTGCCTTTGGGCAGTGTTATAGAACTCAGGTGTGGCATTGAGTCAGGTCGAGTCCAAAATCATTGACTTGGGAAAACTGAAAAATTCGACCAAGAATCAACAACCTGTAAAAATGGAAAATTCATTTTTTTCAACTAAATTAAAACAACACTATGATGAAACGCCTACCTTTCCCTTCTTTTGGAACGCTAAATTGAATTTTTCCCTTATGCATAACATTTGACTCATTCTCAACTTTAATATTTAGCAAAAGGTCGGGTTGTATGGCTATCAAATTGCCTGAGTACCACCCAACATGCTTATTTACCGTTTACTGGTTTTTCCGAACCTTATAGCTTTGGTTCCACACATTCACCAAGAACCTGAAATTATGATGGTGCTATAAGAGTCTTTACCCAAAAACATATGTCCCAATGTATATTAGTATATGATATAATAGTTTACTCATTGTGTGAATATTTGAAGTAGTCTTTGTTTCCAGCCCGTCTTGGGGTTCACTAACTAGCTATTACAGAATACAATGGGTAGAAATTGCTTTGTAAGCATTATGGTTGAAGCATGAGCTATCAAGTTGAATGATGTATAAAAAATACAATGTATAAAATGCTCTTAGAGAAAAGATCATCCAAAGATTAATGGGTTGAGTGTCAAACCCATCTCTCCTAACATCTGATATCAAAATTTATTGGCCACATGAAAAGCCATTGAGCCATTGAGGTTCGAACTGTCTAGCCATTGAGCCATTGAGGTTCGAACTGTCAAGCCATTGAGCCATTGAGGTGCGAACCGTCCATTAAGTAGAAGAACCGAGACATATTAATATGGAACCACATATAGAAATCGAAAGAATGTTCAATACGGGATGATCAAGAGTATCTGTCTCAGGGTTTCCATGTGATTGTGAGGGAGTTGAGTGGACAAAGCTATACTTATCCCTGCTTCACTTCCAGCGAACAACGTCATCCCTCCAATTGCTCCCAAGAATGGGGCTTGCACATTCAGTGGCCTTACTTTTCATTTTAATTTAATTAAGGATGTGGATCATGTAAATGAGCAAATATGACTTATTCCTAGGTCCCGCTGATTCAGTTGTTCACTTCAAAGTTCTAATGTATATTAGTATATGATATAATAGTTTACTCATTGTGTGAATATCTGAAGTAGTCTCTGTTTCCAGCCCGTCTTGGGGTTCACTGACTAGCTATTACAGAATACAATGGGTAGAAATTGCTTTGTAAGCATTATGGTTGAAGCATGAGCTATCAAGTTGAATGATGTTCCTTTAGATAACGGTCCATTTATTTAGCCTTTTTCATACTCAACTTGATAATGAGAGCAACTTGATAATGATTGCTCTCAATTTCTCAGGTGTCCCCTCAATGAATAAAATTATTAGTGGCTTTTTCACATTTAATAAAATTTATTATGAGGTAGATTGCCTCCTCATTGATTTCTATATTTAGCCTTTTTCATACTCAACTTGATAATGAGTGCTCTCAATCATAATAAGATTGTCTGGTCATTTGATTTCTATATTTAGCCTTTTTCATATGCAACTTGATAATGAGTGCTCTCAATTTCTCAAGTGTCCCCTCAATCAATAAAATTATTAGTGGCTTTTTCACATTTAATAAAACTTATTATGAGGTAGATTGCCTCCTCATTGATTTCTGTATTTAGCCTTTTTCATATGCAACTTGAAATGTTATTATTGAATTCCCAAACATCGCAATAATGACCCCAAACGAACTTGTGAAATGGTGCGAACACATACATTTATGGTTGGATATGGTAGCCAACACATGAGCTCCACAGTGGATAGGTGTCGTACCGACTCCATGTGCTTTTACGCATGGTTTTCTGACGTGGCGGGGAGGGCGCATAGAATAACTTATAGAAATAGTTTTATCATAATTAATATTTTACAGAAAGACATATTCCATTGAAAATTTCTTATCAACGCACAGTTAGGTTGCCACAAGAAATCACTACTAGGTTGTTAGCCAAAATGTTTCTTGGGACAAGAAAAAGATACAATCTAGTGTTGTAAGCCAAAATATTTCTGTGACATGAAAAAGATACAATCTAGTGTTGTAAGCCAAAATGTTTCTGTGACATGAAAAAAATACAATCTAGTGTTGTAAGCCAAAATGTTTCCGTGTCAAGAAAAAGA